>JARKHS020020958.1:0-37978 GCA_030143305.2 Amblyomma americanum | reverse complement strand
TGCACGTCATTAGTGAGCGGTGTGTTGTGTTGTGTGTAGGATTATGTAATTTCCCTGTGCTTTAGACAATTCAGTGTTGGTTTAATAGCGCGGCCACTTGGCCTGTTAAGCCTGAAGCTTTTTTTTTGTTGTTTTTCTGCAGAGCGATGTCCAGTCTGAAAGCAGTGAACGTAGGCAAATTGGCTTAACACACATGAGTGCTTTAAGTTTCTTGCAGCTTAGTGGAGCAGTGAGAAAGTTCTTTGATTAAGAGCTTATTACTTTTAGAACAGCTTTATGGCTGTTGTGGAAACTAAAATGTAATGCGTATCGGTGTGACCAATGCTTTGCTCCTTGTGACAAGCCAGTCGGAGATTTTGCCTAATGCATTGTTTGCATCTCCTTCTCTTTCGTCTCTCCTGGCAACCTCTGCGGGTGTTCACCACTGCAATGTGCGACAACCACCGCTGGGCACTTCGTCGTGTGCACCACAGGTGATAATAGTGCAGTACGGTAGCGTGTTTTTCCAAACGAAGGCCCTGTCCCTGGACCAGTGGATGTGGTGTGTGTTCTTTGGATGTGGCACACTGGTGTGGGGCCAGCTTGTGACCACCGTGCCGACCAAGCGCATCCCCAAGACCTTCACTTGGGGATCGGGCGCCCCCGAAGAGCTGCACGCCACAGCCTCGCTCGTCGAGGATGGCAGTTCGGGCTCCCTCTCACAGGACGTCAAGCGCACGGGCCAGATCCTCTGGATACGGGGACTGACCAGGCTGCAGACACAGGTGAGTGTGCAAGGGCTGCGTCTGACTCTCATGCGCCTTTCTTGCACCTTTTCTTCTCTAATAGAAAAGAAGGCTGTTTTAGCTGGCCCTTGTGCAGGCCAGGTGGACCTTTTTTCCCTCCTCCCTGCCTTCGTTTTCTTTTTCTCCTTGTGGAGCCTAAGCAAAAAAAAAAAAGAAATAAAAAAAGAGGATGCATTTCCAACCAGAGACAGTGCACAAGAAAAACTGCTACCTCAGTAAGGTTTCAGGCAAGGTGGACACTGAAATGCCTTTGGTACTCTGTGCCATACACTGCATTTAAGGTGGGCAATTAGTAGCTGAATAACTTGTGCAACTTATTTCATACAGAGTTTCTCAAGATGTGTTTACCTATGTCTGTCCCATGATATGCAGCAGCGTCCAGTTGCTGCAATGATGTTGAGTGCAGAACACTACTCAGTGATGCATAGATGCCTTTAGTGCTCTAGATAGAAGATAGTCGCAAAATATTGCCCGTGTAGTAATGTCTGTTGGTATCTTATGTAATGCTCTCGCAAACAAGGTGACGTCCTATATTCCTGCTGGATGCCTTGGATCGTTGTGACCAAAAACTTGGCAGAGATCACATCTCGGAACAATGCTGTCATTTAGATGACAGCGTGCGTGTCCTCTCTTGTGTCCACTTCCAGTGTTGGATCTGGTTTAGAACTATGATTTGCAAGCAATTCGTTTTCACACGAGCAGAAAAGAAAGAACAGCTGAATAGCAGTTGCGTAAAATGAAATCGTGTGAACTCTGGAGATTTAAGCGCACTTTATGCAAATGGAGAAAGGTAAAAATGATGCAGTTACTTTGTAGCAGGCTGCAGTTGGGATTGTGCTGGTCTGACAAATGTGGATATGCATCCTCCTTTTGGGGCATTTGCCTTCCCTACCTTCCAGCAGGTGTTTTCTTGTTTTCGTTGTGCTCTCTTTCTCTGCCCTCTTCTCTGCTTCTGATCTCTTTCAATCTTCTTGTCTTTCTCTCTCTCTAACCTCTGTCATAAACTGGCATCCATATGGGGCTTGTCAGGACTCCGCACAGGCCACAAAATACTATTTATTAACTCTTGTCAACGAGCTCTGCAACTTACAGGGTTGCATACTAGAATCAGATCTGGTGGACACCATATTCTTGACTCTTTTTTTTTTCTTTCAAACTAGTGCCGGTACCTTACAAAAACAGATAACTGCTGTCTAGTTTCACGTTAGTCAATAGTGAGAATATTGAAGCATTTGTACTGTTTCAGCTGTTAGTGTTTGAGAAACAATAGTTCCTATTCAGGACTCCCTAATGTTTTTTTTTTTTTTTCGAGGCTGCTAAGTTTTACTACTCCTGCTACCAGCAAGCTGTTTGTAACCAGGAATATAATTATGAGCATGTGACAGGACCAGACTTTGTTTTAAATGTGAGTTTTGTGGTCTCTGTTTTGTGAGGTGAGTGCTACTAAATTGAGCGCAATGCCTCTCACCTCTGTTGGTGCACAAGAGCAGGCTGCTGTACAGAATTGTGTAGTAGGGGTCCTTGTCTGTTTATGTGCTCATGACCTCCTCCACATGTTAGTTACACATGCAAGCCCTGTGCGGAGTCCGTCATCCCCAACAGTCACCCAAATTTGGTATATGCTACTTTCCAGAGCTCTAGTAAGCTGCTTCCACCTTTAGTGTAGAACCGGATGGAATTTGCATAGCTGCTTAGGCAAGGCTTCTGCTTCGTAAAAGGCTAGCTGACCTTTAGCCTTTGTGATGAATGATGAGATTGGGTTACATTGTATACAGCTAGCAAATATTTAAGGTGCTGTAGGATAGTCAGGGCTGTAGCCTAGCAGTAGGAGATAGGCGCTATCGAATTTGGACTGTGCTTTGACAAGCTCAAGGCACGCAAGATCTAATGCTAGGAAATTCAGGGCACTATAGTGCTTACTGGGCATGCACTGGATTGAAGTAGGTGCTCTTCGTGAATATGCTTAGGGGTTAGCTTGGTACTAAGTTTTCCTTTGCTGTCTTTTTGATTGCCTGAGTCATGGTGGAAATGATCTGCCATTGTAGTACGTACTTCGACGCAGTTAACTGTTGAGGTCCCAACAGCTGGCGTTAATTAAAGAAGAGCACCTAGCTTGTCCCGCCGCTGTTTCTCAGAGTTTGCAGTGCAAGTCTGCTTTGTATTGGACAAATCTGTAAACTCCCTTTGCGCTGGCACATGCGATGACAGGATACTTAGATTATTTAAACAGGTCATCGTTGAAAAGTTCATTGTCAAAGTAACATGCACTAAGCCATTGCTTTCTACCTTGTTTTTATCGTAAATTTGCACATATATACAGTGTATAGAAGTAATGTGTACCTACATATATTCAATGCACATTGTGATGCTTCTATTTCTAAGCTGTGGCCTGAGAGTGAATATGCACAAGAAATGTGCCAGCATTGAACTAGTGCAATACAAGTTGGAATCAAAAAAAGGAAAAACTGAAATTTAGCTTTGAAAAAATGTTTATCACTAACCAAAAACTGACATAGTGTTGTCATTAGAGGCATTGTGCTCTTAGAAACGCATTTTTGATGGTCTCCCTGTGTGTGTATTTGGCAGAGTCTGCATGGTCGTTTGCTGTGCAGTTGTAGCATGTGAAGACTTATGCACCGTGTGGAGGGATGTTAACCTCTCTCCATTCCCATTAGCTGCCTGGAAGTGCAAGTGTGGCACCTGTGTTGTTGTTGACAGCACACATAAAAGGGTGCCTCTGCAAACCAAGCTTATCCCAGTGCAGTGTTTGCGCCGCCTGTAAAAAGGCGGCGCACGTCCTGTTTGGTGCCTCTCAGAGTGTGTTGCTACTGTAGTCTGTGGTCGTTTTTAGTTTGTGTGCACAGGTGTGTATGTTTGTGTGTGTGCGTGTGTGTCTGTATGTGTGTGCGTGTGTGGTGTGTGAATGCAAAAGCATCTGGCTGTGCTGCATCTTGCCCACATCTATATTTATGCGTGTGTGTGTGTGTGTGTGTGCAGTGAAGGAATGCCTTCTTAGGCCTACAAGCTTTATTCATGAGATGTGCAGTTTGAACCCCTAATGTGCACACTGTGCTTGCCTGTGTGCATCTTAGACTATCTGCATTGCTGTTTTTATTTCTCTGGTGTGTTGACAGTGCAGTGACTAGGTGCACCATCATCACCCCATGTCCCATGTCACTGCACCAAGCCTTTGCAAAATTGAATTTGCGAGGCTCTTGGCATAAGGCTTTGATTAGTCTAGATGGGCTGGGGTGGGGGCGTTGTAAATGGGGGAATTGCTGCGCCATTTGAATGTGGGGCTCTTGTTTTTCGGGTGCCCACATGTGCTGGCACCGCTGTATACCGTTCGCCTCCACAGTTGTTGGAGACGAGAGCTGCAATTACCTGTGCCTGGCGTTTCCTCTGCCTTGTCCAAGGATAGGCACTGTCCCGAACTAAATGAAACTGCCTACTGGTTAGCATTGGCCCTGCTCAAGATGCGGCTAAATCGAATGGTTTTCTTTTCAAAGGCGCCATGATAATGAGAACACGAAATGAGCAGAGCAGACACCTCTGCAATCAAGAGCTGCTCTGTGGTATTCTGCAAACATGCTAACATGGTCATAGCTTCAATTCATAGTTGGGAATACAAATGAAATCGTAGAGTTTTATTTTGCTGCCATGCTGTAATTTCTCCTTGCTGTTTTGCTTGTATGTATGCATAGTTCCATCTCTCTGTGTTTTCCATCTCCCAAAGCCTCGGCTCTTGTAGCTGAGTGCAAATGATACACGACAGGCTGGCTTGCCTGTTTCTCTGTGGTGCCATTATGTGTGTATATTCTTGCTCACTTGGCTCTCCTAGTGTTGTGACTAACAACCTCCTTCTCATATTTTTTTTTCTTTTTGCATTCTGCGGGAGACAGTTGAGCATCTCACCGGTTAAGAATGAGGCCAGAAAATTACCTGCCCACTAACTCCTGAGCTTGGATCAGGTTAGCAGCATGGAACTCTGGTGCACTATAGGTAAATCTATTAACCTGGTGCGTGTGCCAAGTATTTCAAGATCGTAAGGATTAACGGCAGCCTCTGGACACATTGCAACCAGAAATTGGCTTTGATGAGCTTGTAATTAGCTGGCTCAAAGCTGCACAATTAGTTAAACTGCTCTTCACGAATCTCTGTACTTGTATCTCCTTGCTAACAAGAGGTCGCATGTTTGGTTTGATGGCCTCTTGATAGAGGCACATTTTTCTGTAATCAAACACTTGCCATTATTTTATGACTGAGTCACGGCCTCACCAACCTTTCTTTAAATGCAACCTACAGAAGAAATTGAGTAATCTGCTTGCTTACATTACTTGTCAGGTCTGTGGCATTCTTGCTCTTAACTGCTTGAAATGCTCTACTAATGAGGATGTGTAGATTATTACCAGCTTTCTTACTTTATGTAATGTGTGGCAGAGAAAAACTGTGCACCTGGCGGTGGAATTTTCCATTTGCCCTTTACAACAGGAAACCGTTATATCCTGCACTTTTTTTTTTCACTTGTCAGTATTTTTTGATGCAAGCATATTTGGCTTGCATTCTTTTGTGATGGAGTTTGATTTTTGCTGTGCTTTTCATTTTGGCTTGGCTTATGCAGGGTTTTTATGCTGTAAATGTAGTAGTGTTTTTATTTTGCTGCATTAACTTATCATGTTCCAACAACTGCATCATATATAAGATATCTTTGCACACTGTTTGTGTGGCAAGTAGTTTAAGTTAATGCAATGTGTACATAGCGCGTTTATGATGGAGAGCTGTTTTGCATACTCTGTTCATTATCAGACTCTCACGACAATCATTCTTGTTTAGCCACTTCTTTTTGTATATCTTATCTTAAACTGCATTGCTTCTCACTCTTTCCAATTTTTGCTGTTATCATGGCAGTCGCAAGAAAGAGGGAGTTATATTTACTCTATAGCTTTGCTGCAGTTACATATGAACTTTAGTGTTTTAGCCGGCTTCATGGTGACTCCGTTCTATATCTACTATACCCTGTTAAAATGTTCGCAGCAAAATGGAACTCAACTTTAACATTGTGATTTGTAGTTGCATAAAGTGTAGCTTGTGAAAAGGCCTCTTTTGGCAATTATGAAATGTTTGCATTGAGCTGGGGCAGAATGCAGTAGAGTAGTTGTCTACCTTTTTTGTACTACTCAACCTGTTTCCTACTGAAGCAGTCATTGTAAATGTCTGTATTTTTTTTTGTTCTTTTGCAAGTAGTTTTCACATTGTAACTCCTGTACTTGAGACTAATACGCATTGTGTTTTTTAAAAAAGTCTGTTTGTATTAACATCTTGTTTCTAATGTGCATGTCTGCACTTACCTACGGTTGTCTTATTTTACAAGCAGCCTGCCATCAGACTTGAAGTCCTTACTGATGCATCATGATTTTGACAGGAAGAAGCTAGTCAGTGCATAGAAAGGGCAAGAAAAATTGTGAGAAAGTTGGTGCATTCAACGGCAGGTACTAGTCACAAGCTGAGCTTGCTAAGGAAAGTCATTTTTGTGCTTCACTAAATTAAGCATTCTGTAGTGCCTTTACTTTTGCGACATACTGACGCAGCCTTGGGCTTAATGCCTTGGTGTGTGCACGGTACAGAGGAACCATTTATGTGGCCCTTTTTTAACAAAACAAAATAACATCCAAAGTTGGCTGTTTCACTAGTTCGTTGATGTAGCTGCCTAGTTTCACACTTATTAATGTCATTTTTTTGTCAGTGTTGCAGCTCATTCACAGGAAGAAAGCTTTATTACACCAGGCTATGTAAGTTTAAAATCTTATTTGAAAATGCCATAGAACCTTCGTCTTAGGGCTGGCTTCTTGCATGCTGTGGTTCTGCCTCCTTACCTAACATCACTGACCGCTCTTCTTTGTTGTCTACCGTTTTACATGCAGAGAGAGTTCTCATGCAATGTATTATGCAGAGCTGCAAGTGCTCAGAGGCACTGCGGCTGTCGTGACGGGCTGGCTAAAATGTAAATAAAGCAGGTGGCATATTTTAAGGGGTTATGGTAGCTTCATCTCGCAAATTATTTTATGTTTACTCCTGTCTTTTGCAAAGATTGAAAGCGACATGAGAATAATGGGTTTGCTACACGCCTTCTGTACTTGGGTTTTTTTTTAAGTATTGTGGTGCCACCTGGTGGTGGCAACCAGAGAAGTTGTCTTCACCATACATACTAAGTAGGCTCTTGTCTCGGGCGTAGCGCCAATCTTGCTGGTCCTCTGTGTGGACTAAAGCTTCTTCCCACCTTTCCTTACTGCAGAAAGACTTCAAATGTACGACAATCCCCACTGTGTGTCATCTGTGGCCAGGGTGTTCAAAATCAAATGCCCATCCACATTCAGAAGTACCAAAAGCAGGTGCAAGCTGCATGCTGTTTCAAAGCATTGTTGTCTTCGCTAATATTGAATCGTAAACTGCCATGAGTAGGAAGGTGACAGTCCCTATGCTCGAGGTTACTTGTTTCTTTCAAAGTTGTTTCCAGTAAGGTGGTGAGCGTGCATTCAGTAGTCACAGAGTACTAAAAATCTGGAGGTAGTGAAGGCAGGCAATGTGATGTTAATGAGTTTCTACGTGCCAAAGTATAGCTGTGGGCTACGCTGCACACCGTGGTGGAGGGCTCCAAAATAATTCCAACCACCCATAGTTGTTAAACGTTTACATGGGCATTTTGCCGTTTCGCATTCGTTAAAATCTGGCCATCGTAACCGGTATCAAACACACAAAATTGCGGACAGTGAAAAAAGATTGTTGAAAGGTACAGCTAATTTGAAACTTTCAGTTTCTATTTGAATGGCAAGGCAGTACGGCAGCGCGTAGCATTTTATGCATTCATGTTTAATACCTGATAGTAATGGTGGCAGAATTGCAAGTGGCCCAGGGAAAAAACATCGGCATGTGCTATGCTCTATTAGTGCAGTGTAAAAAAAAAAGCGCCATCAGGGTAAGTTTAATCCTTAACACTCCCCCCCCCCCCCCCCCTCCCTTTGCATGTTGTTAGAAGTGCAAGTTCAGACAAAAAAAAAAGGGTAATTTAATGGCAGGATGGCAGAGTAGCTGACCAAGATTCACACGTTTTTACTCGAAACCTTTCTGTGGGGAGCACGGGTGCTGCGATTATGGGATTATGGCATGGTCCATATGTTAACTCTGGCACGGATTCAGTTTATGCGCAATTCTTCGTTTGATAGTGGCACAGATGCATTGTGTATTCCTCAAGAGCACGTGTGGCCAGTTGTTGAGGGGCGGGCACTTAGTGGGCTAACCAGAATCCCAACCGATGTTCCCCCACTGCACTACTGTCTGCACCTGATTTTGCTCACGAGCTCGACTTTGTTAATTGGAAGTATTTCTGTGCATTTGTGCTCATAAGAGAACTCGTTTAAAGCTTACACAAACAGTGGCAACGTGTCTCGACTCCCTTCACACCTTGTACTTCGATATACTGTTTTTCAGGTTTCCGAGGCTTGTGAGGCCTGAAAAATTTTTCAGTGCCCGAAATTAGTTGAAGGCTGCAGCTTAGCGCACTCTAAACTTCAGGGTTCATCACAGTTGCGTGCTTTCATGATTGGATGAGGCAGTTTTGTACAGTTCAAAGGCGAGCTTTTACCACATAACAATCACTTTTTGACTGCAGTTTTTATTACACTCCCCAGCAGTGCAAGAAGTCTGTAGGCACAAGGAAGGAAGGATAAGGTTATGTTTGGTTTTGGGCTTCGGTGCTTTTTGAACGGCTTGTGAGCCAGGTTTAATTTATTGTTTCAATATTGGCAAATGCTTACAGAGTTCTTTCTTCAGTGAAAGGGCAGCAGAGCATATTCTTATACCTGATCGTGAGAGCTCTCTCTGCATGTCTTGTTATTCAGCAGTAGGGGTAGTTTGTGAGCATTTGTAGATTAGAAGGTCCTTCTGCTTGCTTTGTTATATTAAAAGTGTAGAAAACTTTTTCTATCTTTCTTTCTTTTTCTATTGCAATAGGCACCGGCAGAGAGGTTCAATTTCAAGAGTGCTTTGAACAGCACTGTCATTACTTGGCTCATTTATGCTCATTGAGCCAACAAGCAACAACTTGCAGTTGCACTTTAAAAGTTCAAATGGTCATTTCTGTGTGCAGTTATAGTTGCAGAGTGACTCAGGAGCATGCAGTTCCGACTTGAGGCATTGCCAGCACCGTATTCTCAAACAGCTTGTGAAATCCTACCAGTTGTAATTTGGGGAGCGGGGCACAAGATCAGCATAAGATCAGCATGTATGGCTTCTAATTCTTTCTAAGTGAGGTTTTCAAGCATCTTGTGGCAGTGTGGTAGACGCAGTGTTTTGGCTCTTTGCTTTGAGTTGACTAAAAGAGTGGCACAGCATCCAGTGCTCGGAGATGGACGTGGTTTCTCAGTGTTGAGTGCCTGTCAGACCAGTCATGTCAGAGGAAGATTGCCAGTCAACTTCATTGCCAAAAGAGGGTTATATCCACAGGCACATTCAGAGTTGATAGCTTGGTGCTGTTCAGTGCTTCACAAAGCAACTAAGGAGCGTCTTATAAATGTTGTTCTACTTCAACTACTACAGTTGTGACATCTCTTCTTGTATCGGCATCCTGAAAAATCAAGCTGTTATCCATTAGGCTGTTGACCCAATGCCATATCTAAAAACTGCATTCTGGCTCTTGTTACGGCATTGTAACGTTTCACTGAGAACAGTGCTTTTGAGCTAGAAAAGGCCAAAAAGTGAAGTATGTACAGGTATTGTTGCCAGCAGGAAACTATGACGGTAAAATTTTTTATCATGGACTTCTGAGGCTAGGCCACACTGTCATCTGCTGCAAGCCAGTGGTCATGGAGTCCATAAAAGACCTGGCGTCATTCGTCAGTGTCATGAGTCTGATTTGAATAGGGGAAAAAGGTATTCTATTTCAAACCTAAATTTCTCAGCTTTTGGTGTTGAACGAATGTGAGCAGAGCCACAGAAAGCCAAGCAATTGGATTTTACTAAGAAAAAAAAATTGGATAGGAGTTCCGTTCTGTGTCCCTTCAGGCACAGTGTGCTTAAAACTATGGGGAAAAAACTCAGTAGCAGATATTCAGACTGGTTGCGGGATGCACACAGAAATTTGAAGGGTTATGCAAGGGAGGCTCAAGGGTGGCTTTATGAATAGAATTCAGGGGTAGCAAAAAGTATCACAACTTTGTTTAGGAGATAGTGCATTGTTACTGTGCATATATACTCTCAGAATATCGGATGAGGGACATATGCTGCAAAATAAACGGTACGGCTAGCCATTGCGTGATTGACAGGCACCAGTCATTTAGCAGTCCTTGTCCGAGTATCGAAAGTGACACTCTAAACCATCTGCTCCATCTTTTACCACTGGTGTGAGTACCTCTCTGTATTAATTCTAAGCATGTCTCCATCTGCTCAGGCAAGTGTTTATCTTCATCTTGCGCCCATTTTCTGCTGTTTCAAGATTCGATTCTCCACCCCCCCGCCCTCAAAAAGAGCTTAAAAATTCAGGGTGATGCCCTGCAGAGAGAGCTCAGTTTGTATCTTTGTAGAGATGAGACTAATTCACGCAAACAGCCAGTAAAAAGGTTATTGGATGATAACTAAGTTATCACATGTATTGCAGAAAATCGCAAGACCATGCACATTCAGTGTGTGCATACTACAGTCGCCTACATGTGAATTGGGACAGCATTTTTCAATACGTTGGCATGCCATCTTGTTTTTCTCAAAAACTGAACTAAGTGGAAGTGCTTTGCAAAATCATAGTTCAGCCTTGTGTCCACATTATGACCCCCCCCCCCCCCCCCCTTTTCTCCAAGCCTTCCACCTTGAACCTGACTATGACTTTCTGGGATTTTGTTGCAGATGCTGTTTGTGCACATTGTGGTCGCAGCTAAGAAGGAGCCTGATTTTTTAGGAGTGTTCATCCTGAGAGTATAACCGCTAGGCGTATTAACAGCACAATTTAGCTGGGTTATTAGCCATTTGAATCAAGGCTTTGTCATGGACCTGCTGCCTCAGTCGTGGCCTCATTTTTCTCCATTTGTTGTCTCATCTCTTTGCACTCTGTAACGTAATAATTCATTGTAGGACACGAAACCAATTCATGCTTGTTTCATAGCCAAGCTCATGGTCCTTCCCAACTCATTAAGTGCTTTGAACAAACTTGTTTTAACATGGATTTTTCATAGGGAAAAACAAGAGCTTCAGACAAGTACTGTGCCCTTATTGCAAGCTTTTCACGCTTCCAGTTCCTCTTGTCAGTGGGGACCATCCAGTGAGTTGGGTGTACGTACTTGGTGTCGAAGGCAGGAAATGAGGAGCTGAAATGTGGGGTTTTCAACTGTCTGTGGCTTAACCTTGGGAAATGCCTTAAAATAGCACTGTACACTTGATGCATCAATGCTGATGTGCTAATTTTAAGCACTTGTTCCAAACGCTGTGGAGCATTTGAATGTAGGAGTAAAATGCTTAACGTGGGTTCTGCATGCACATTAATAGCTTGCCATGCGTTTGCCATCCCCACACCAGGAATGAACCCCTAGAGCTGGCTTTACTCGTCGGTATTTACAGTCGCTATGTGACTATTTTTTTAGATGCAGTGAAGAAATCGAAGGCTGTGCACGGTGTTCTCACCTAACAAATCAGGCTTCTTCCTTTCAGAAATGTATTACTAGCTTGTGTGAGCATTGAATGTAAATCTGGGGCATGAAATGCTTTGTCCCTGTGATGCCTCCGGAACATGCAGCATTTTGCTTAACACTGCTGCAGACATTACTGTCAAGGTATAGTTAGCTGGTATTGCTGCTGATGGTGATATGCCAAATGGAAGAGTCTATACAGTTCGGGCATACAGGTAGCACTATTCGGTGCCAGCTTATGTACAATTGCCAGCCAAACAGTCATAAAAGTTTGTGGGGTGTATGTGCTTCGGATCATAATTATTGTGGCACTGCCATGGAGCATACAAGTCCTGTTATACTTACAGGCATTTTGAGTTACTGGCTTGCTTGAGAGTGCCAAATTTTTTTCTGCCCACCCACATTCCATAAAGTTTTGCTGTAGGCTGTACCTCTGTACTGCTGTTAGCTTTCAAAGAAAGGATAGGTGTTTGAGACAGAAAATTGGAACAGGTTGAGGAATTTTCGGAGAAACTTCAGAGCTTATTTTGGCCAGCTCTGGCTATCTGCTGGCACAGATTGGCCATTTTTTAATTTTGAAAATTTTTCGTTTTTTTTATTTTTAAATTTGAAGTTGAAGCAAACTTTAAAGCAGCTGAAGCAGGAAGACAGTTTGAAGCAATAAGCTTACTCGGCGTGAACTTTAGGAGAGGAGGCAAACGTTTGCAGTGGGAGCTAAAAGCATTTCATGCTTGATGTTCATCCCCACTTTGTTGCGGCACTCACGCTTTCTAGTGGTTGTTCCTTCACGTGTGTGCGTGGTTCGTGCCCGGCGGTTGTGTTTCTGCAGAACCCAGCTCCTGAGCTGTCAGGAGAGAACATGGATCTGCTGAGTGGAAGCTTAGCGCAGCTCCGACGGTTTTCTGCCGCAAGTCACCAAGGCCCTGATGACGTGGTCAACGTGGCACCATCAGTAGCTGCCCGCTCTTGGAAGGCTCATTACAGCTCATGAGTGTTAAAAATTCTTTCCTGAGTTGTAGCATTTGTGCTGCGCATCAACTGAGCGCTCGCACACGCTTCCTGAACATTTGCAGTGAGCACTGTGCAAGTGTGGATGGTACCTTTGGCACTGTTGCGGCTGCGTCGTCAGCTTCTTGAAGAGAGGACTGCGCCTGTTTTATGTACCCTATTTCTTGTTGCATGTTCGTTGTCGTCAAGTCCTCATCGGCACTGTGGCGTTCTACATTGACATTGCTTCCCAATGTTGCAAGACATAAATGTAGGTTTTCCTCAATGCCTGCTTGTAATTTTCGTCTTGCGTGGAAGACCACTTCTGAAGTTGTGAACTTTAAGTTACTGCTCTCATTATTGCTTGCATTTTTCTCTCATTCTGTACAGATTAGGGTCATATTTCCCTGCACTAATGTTGCAGCACTTGGAAGATTACCTTTTGAAGGCATTTCTATCTCACAGTGTTCAAAGCAGAGCAGTCATTTTCAATTTTGAGAATGAAACACCTTATGCGTAAGGCACTGTATAATCATCGTTCTATCTAAATTATTAGGCTTTGTTGCTTGAGCAATAGAAAGTGATGACTGTTGAGATTTTTCAAGTATCTCTGATGCATGTGCAGTTAATTACTCGTCAATTTTAATCGTCTCTTTGGAATGTCACCAGTGTACTTGAGCACTAATGTTTGCTTCTTTCTTTTTATAGGCTGTTGTAGTTAAGTAGTTGTTGGCTGTTTATTGAGGTTCAGATAACTTGTAGACACTGTATGCACATTAGCCTGGGCTGTAACGAGAATCACATGATTCCTTGAGATTGAAACCTTGACTTGTCAACTTGACACTTACCTTGGTGTCACTTTGGTGGTGTACTTTGTGCTTTGTCAGTATTCCCAACTGTCAGCTGAAACTGTGACCATGTTTTCTTATACCTGAAAAGGTTGTGGTACATTACGTAGTTTCAGTAATGCAGGACCATAAACTCTTAGCGACCATGATTCCTACTTAGGGTGCACCCTTTGCAATGTGTGGGGCACTTGTGTTGGGCGTGGCAGAGTGATCCGGCTGTGTTAGGATCATTTGTGACTTGAATTTGTATTGGGTATTGTGAACATCATTTGAAACTCAGCGTCCAAGTGCTACTGGGAGAGTGTGACCTTTCAATATTAAAGTACCATTTTTTATTTTTTGTCTCAACATGTCTTCCCCTAATGCAGTGGTGTGAAGAGAAGGTCGTTAATAGGCAAATGTTCCCGTTAACATGCATAGCTTGCTGCCCTGAACCGACCCATTTTTTTCGCCACTGGGGGTACTATATGGGTACCTCTTCCCCATCATGAATGTGCTTAGTTAATGTCTGTATGGTGTGCCATGGCCAGTCAGTGCGATTTCCGAGTCAGGTGGCGCCGCCACGTGCGGCAGATGCGGGCACTGTGGCTCGCCCCTCGCATGCACACATCTCACACCGATGGAGTGTGCGCATGGGGTGCAGTCGCGACTTTCACAGTTTATAACCTCTTTCTTTTTTTTCCCCTTCCCCTTTCATCAAAACGAAGTTTCCTGCTACTTTTGTCATCATGATTGACCATCGGGGGCTGGCATCTCTCGGTGGGAACGCGTCGTCGGCAGATGTGCTGCTCGCGGCATTCGTATCTTACGCGGTCGAAGAAAAGCAGGCGGGTTGAGTGGTGGGGTGCAGTCTCTCTCTCTCTTTTTCTCTCACTCTCTTCCAGTCTTTCTTATCCTACTACACCCTCCGTTGCTTCCCCCCTTTGGGTCCTGCACTGTGTTTCCATTCCCATTCTGTCCTTCTACTGCACTGCAGGCATCATTTTTCCTCCTTCCCGTTCGTTTATTTTTCTTGTGAAACGTGTTGTCACCGTACTCCTCTTGGATGACCATCCTTTCATGTGATGTGCTTTTACATTCCTTTCTCCGGTCAGCTTTCCTGCCTCCTTTTACTCTCTCTGTGGTTCTTCAGCCTGACTGTCCACAATGGTAGGCAATGAATGATGCCCTACACCTGTCCTGCAAATATCAGAACGTTCAGCGTTCAGCAACGCTTACTGAGGTCACACCCGTAGGCTGTAAGACAGAGCCATTTCAGCACGGTGCAAAGAAGTACAAAAAGAAAAGTGGCGTTTACACTATCCTGGGAAAAAAAGGCATCTGTGGAATAAAAGAAAACAAAAAAAAGTATGCACTGAAGAGAGACCTTGTTGAAGATGTGTTGAAGAGGTTCCTCTGAAGAGACAAACAAGAAATGAGGGCATAGTGTTCTACAGGTGGCACTCTAGGGTTGCAGTTGAAGAGGACAGCTTTTCAGCAGCCAGTGGATTGGAAATGCCTGGGAATTTTAGTCCATTTGGGGCAGTGTGGACATTTAGCTCTCCGTTCCCTTGCACAGTTCTCAAGACAAGCTCTTGAAGAGAGCTGCTCTTATTGGATCGCAGACTGCTGCATCTCTACCCTCTCTCTGTCTCTCTCCCTATTTCATGTTCCTTCCTATACCTGTGTCTTACCTTCTCTGTAAATGTGTCTTGTTATCCAGTCTGCCTCCTCCCAATCCTGTTTTATTTTTATTTTCTCCGGCAGTTTCAGCCCTTCCGCATGCTTTTCAGAGTGGCGCATCCCAGTTTGTTTTCAGTTCATTAGTATAGTCCTTGTACTCGTTTAGTACACAGTCCTACCTGCTCATTTCCACAAACCTTTCTTCCTTTTTTTTTTTAGTTACTCTTCTCTTTTAGACTTTTAGAAGCACAGCCCTTCCAAATTCGTTCCTGACCATTTCCTCACACTGACATACAGGGACAAAAAGAATGCTCTCTTATTTTGTGCTGCTGACGTCGTGTTTTAAAATGCAGAATTTTTTTTGTTAGTTTCAAATTCCTTGTGTAATGGTGAAGTGGGCTTCGAATTGCATGTAATGAAGAGCGCTCTTTAATTTAATAGCCATTTATTTGCACATGCGAACTTCTTAATGCAGATGCAGGTAGAGTATTTCGTTTCACCTGGATTTTCTTTGGTCTGCTTGTTATGCTGATGAGATTAAACAGCTGCCACTAATAAATGCAGCAAGTGCTGTACTGAATGCCAAAGCATCTTGCTTTGACAAGAGCATATTTTGGGACCAATAGTGCTATGGTGACCTCCTTAATGAATGTAATCAGTTAATTGTGGAACCTTAAGCATTCAGAATATCTTATCAAACCTGTGTGTAATGTTTCTAGGTTTTAGGCCACTAAGCACAACTTGCTACGAAGAAAAGGAGCAGCAGCAAAAAAAAAATTTTGTTGCTAATTGTCGAGGCATTTTGGCTTGTACTCAGTTCTGCCTCATACTCAAAATTGCTATTTCTCTCCAAGGTCTTGAGCAGGACTGTCCAGTAAATTTCTGCAAAAAGAATCTATTCCATGAACGGGTGATTTTTTGATGTGTGAACCTGTGACAGTGTGGTATAAGTTGACCCTTTTTGTTGGTCCGGGCCATAATTCTCGCGCACCTAAAGTTGTTTAAAAACTCGTACCCTCTTATATGGAAAGAAATATGGTCTTCAAGTGTTTTGGCAATCAGTACAGATAGCTTTACCATGCTGCATTATTAGTGCCGCTTTTGAAATGTTCAGATGCAGTGCACTCTGACGGGCCATTTCTATTGCTTGTTTTCTTGAAGAATGAGGACTTCTCCTTTGAGTCTACCCCTGCTCTTTGTTGTAAAAGCTATCATGCATAGAGGCATGTGTAACACACACCCCACCACTGCTTGCACAAACAGCTCTGGCACGTTTCTCCCAGAGCTGAGCAGCTGTGTGGGCTGTTCTTTTTTTTTTTTTCCTCACATGAGCTGAAACTTACTGGCCATTACCATACATTTTTTCACTCTTATGTTTGCTTTCTTGCTGCCTGTAGTCGCGAGGAGGACACTGCCAGCGTGTTATGTGACAACACCTACTTACCCGACTGACGATACTTACTGGTCTATGCCAACACATACAGTTCATTAACATGGCACATACTCCTCCTCTTCCCAGTTGCCTGTATGCCTTGCTTTTGGGCTAGATGGGATGACATGGTGATCACAGTACCTAATACATGCAAAGACTGCCCAGGGCTCTGAGCAACAAGTGGGGGGGGAAAAAAAAGTTACCTGCGGGAGGCCAAAGTGGGAAAGAGGTCCATGTCTTCTCCATGCGCTGTCAAACTTGATACCACCACATCCATGTGCAACAGGCCAATATTTCAGTGCCATGGGACAAGCCTGTGTACCTACCAACAACCACTGCATCCTGTCTGGCACACATTTTCAATACAGAGAAAGCATGCATGGTGCTCATATTTAAACACGGCTCTCTCGCTCTCTCTCACTTTGTTTTTTTTTTTCTTGTTACCTACTGCTCCAGTCAGCACAGCTGCCTTGTTTACTAACTCCCAGGCTTGCACGCTTTAGATTTGATTTGTTTTTCTTGCTTTGAGCCTTTACGTGAGTTGAACACTGATCCCAGTAGTCTAACGTTAATTTCCTGTAATGATTTTTTCTATTTTATTTTATTTTGTTAATGTTGTTGACCTTTTGTGACTTTGGTTTTGGTTTGTTACTGACCATTACTGCCATGCTTTGTTTGCAAAGGCAAAGGCGTCAACAGCGTTTTGTGTTTGTGGTCACTGATTACACGTGCGTTGTATGAGACACCTGTTTTCATTCATTTGCACCTGTGTGAAGAAACAAAATTACGTTTGCTTTCATTTTTGTTTTGTTTTGCTTTTTCTGTGGCAGAGAGAGATGCATGCAGCCATGGTCTTCGTCTCACTGTTTCTGTTTTTATACTACAGTGCTGCTTCATCGTTTATTGCTCACGCTCTCTTTTTGTGCTTTCAGTTGTCCGTTTGTTTGCCACTGTCCAGCTTTTGCTTCTGACACCGTGATAAGCAGAGTTCAGAGCAAGAAAACCAACAGTTATGTTTTCCTTTCACTCACTCAACTTCTGCCCACGTGGCAACAGCAGTCTGTCCTGTTCTTTTGTTTCCCTCTTATGACCTTGCCTAACAAAACTAACGCTATGCTTGCCAGCTGTGGGCACAGGTGACACTGCAAAAACACTGCCTTTTGAGGAAATGGTCAGGTACTGAAAAAGAAGGTCTCGCTACTTTCGGAGTGAAGATGCCATTTCTTTTTTCCTCGGTGCACATGCCACAAGTAGTTGGGGAGCCTAGGAGGGTTTTCATTGTTGCCGTTGGCTACATGCGCTTTCCATACTTAGACAGACTGACTGTTTCCTCTGTGAAAATTGCCAAGTTTGAAAGGAGCCTGCGCCTGTGCGGCAACACAAGACCATGATGGTTAACTTGAACAAATGTGTGCAGCATTTCTGTCTGGAGACTTGAGTGAACCCAGAGTACTGCCTCTGCTGTGAAGTATGGCAAGGATTATTAGTGTCTTCGGCTGCCTTCATTAAATGTTAGGACTTCCTGCATGCAGTCTTTTAAAAGAAGCATGCCCCGTTGTCATTGGCTTTAACAGTGTTAGCATTAAAACTGCTGGCCTCCAGCACAGTCTCAAAGTCCAAGGCCTGCCTCAGCCTGTGTTATATCAGGCCTGCACGTTGTGCAGCACACAGTCTGCAGGACGAGAGAAGAGGCTCCTTGGCTGTGCACAGAGGAAAAAATAAAGTGCGGCGTCAGTAGACCCTGTCGTTGTGACTTGTGCATCTGGTTTTTATTTTTGGTGTCGTTTTTTTCTCTCACTTTTCTTCCCCCCCGGCCCCCTCTCTGGCCGTCCTCTCTTTCCCCTCCCACTCTTTTTTCCACCCGTGCCCTCGAAACGTGCGAAACTGGTGGATGGGCGCGGCCTGCCGCAACCACGCAGCTTCGGGTAGTGAAGGCCTTTAAGAGCACTCTGGAGGACATGGAGGACCAGCGTAGCATTCATAGCCTGCACAGCTTGCACAGCTCCCGCAGCCATCCGGGCGGCACACGGCCCATGTCCGACATCAGCTTCATCGACGAGGACGCCAAGAGCCCGTCACCGCAGAGCGATCAGCTGCTTCCGCCCCCAACGGCGGCGGCGCTTGTGTGCGCCGACGTGGCGTCGCCCAAGCATGTCGGCGCCAATGGCGGCCGCGGCGCCTCGGCGAGGGACGCTCTGCTGTTCTTGCGGCGGGGTCCAAGCCTCAACAGCGGCAACCACTTGCCGTCGTCGCAGGAGTTTGCCCCGCTGGTAGCCGAGCGCAACTCGTCGGCGCCGGCGACTCCGCGCTCGCCGCTCAGTGCCTCGTCGTCAAGCTCTTCAACGTCAGCCTCTTCACCGGTGGCCGGCGCGCCGGACAACAACAACCGGGCGAGCTTCTCGAACCCGCTCACGCAGGGCTACAACCTGCTTGCCGAGCCGCCTGTGAGCAAGCTGCACGAGACGAGCATCTGATGGAAGGGCCCTCCCCTCCACCTCGGTCCCGGTAGTCTCTGGCACGGCAATGTCGCCACGCGGAGTCGGGCTCTCGCGCGGGCGCTGGAGCCATCGCTCGGCGGCACGGCCGACCTGAGGCCACTGGTTTGCCGCCACGTGTAGGACGTGATGAGGCAGCCAGGCGAGTGGGTGGCTGAAACACGTAGCCCTCACCCTCTCCCTGCAAAAAGAAAAAAAAAATTGCACACATCGAAGGCGTTGCTTTGCTGCCCAATGTGGGACAGGCAAGTGCGCCCCCTTGAAACGCGGTGCATGCCACAGCAGGCTGCGGCTCTTGCTTATACAGGTGTCGCTAGGCGCGTCAGTGAGCTTTCCGCGTTGCACGGTGTTCCTGGTTTGCGCTTTTAAGACTGATCTGCATTGAATTGCGGCTTGCGTGCACCCGCTTCTTAACACAGGGCTCCCATAAGCTCTTCCCCTGTCAGTGCACTTTGCTGTCAAGGGCCTGCACCTGGCCTTCTGCTCCTCGTAACAGGCCTGTAGTGAGAAAAGGTGAAGACAAGCGTTGGCTTTTGATCGAAGTTGAGAGCTAAATATTGCATTCAACATTTTTCATCAATTATGAACAAAACCGCAAGTGCTCGATCATAGATGAGTAGACTACTGGCTTTCCCACAGCCCTGAACTGTGTCCATCTGCCACGTTGCACAGAACTTTTGCGGCTCAGTTTGCATGTAGCAGTGTGGAACTTAGCGATGCGCATATCTTCTCTCCGTGCATCACTCGTAGCACTTATAGTGCTTGCTCTGGATGTTAACGGGCAACGGATTGGCTTTTGGCATATTGGGATTAAGGTTGGAGAATGAGCAGTGCAAGTGGACAGTCTTTGTGTACTCTGCATGTGATTGTACCACTTGCTTTATAAAACCCTCCGTCATTGCCATTTGATAGAGAAGACATGAGCTACCAATTTTAGCCAATGCTTGCATTTGCCACTCACATGTAGCTGTATCATTATGCAGGCATTTCAGCACTTTCCACCAAGCCTCTCCCATGGTTGTATCCACTGCACATTGTAAAAAAAAAGTACAGCTTTCACTGACAGGGGTGTAGCTGCAACATTTATAGGGATTTTTCAATACATCTATACTCATTAGTATAGGCTGTTTCCAGATATGTTAACTCAGGTAGTGCAGCAGCGATCAAATATAGCGTTTCCCATCCAGTCTTGGCCAACAGGCTACTTGTTTGTGTAGTGGTGTGCATAAAAATAAAGCATGTAGGGCACGATTGGCTTTGCTGCCGGTGGCTGTCTACGAGTGCGATGAAGCCGCAGCCATGAGGTGTTAGCTTTGGCCTTGCAGGATGGCGGCCGTGCCCCGAGCGAAGCCCAGCATGGTGGCAGTAATTGCGAGGTGGGCTCTTTGGCTCTCCAATGGCCATCGCCACATGCTCTGCCGATTTCTTGCTCTCCGTGGAGGCACTGCCAATCACCTTCCCCACCCCTCTTTCCCATCCCGCCGATCTCTCGCGAGGACAGTCTTGCCCAGTTTGCTCTTGTAGATAAGCTGGGAACCCCCGCGGGTTTGTGTGCATCCGCCCACTGGCTCGCCTTCCCACAGCCAGGGTTCTTTGCAAGAATTCTACAACGAGAACAGCAGACATACGCACGTGAAAGGAAATGGTGCAGCCCAGAGCCTCCCGGGAAAGAAGTTGGTCTCTGCAGATGACCACTGTGTCTTGACTGAGAGAGGAGGTGGAAGAAAGTGCACACATGATTAGCAGCAGCTTCAATTGGTCCAGTGTCACCGAAGCTTCTTTTAACGCCAGCGATGTCTTTTTTGACTGTGCTCCGAACATTGTTCTTTTTTTTTTCTTTGCCCTGTGTGCTTAGTGCAGACGCAGAGCTGGAACGGAGTTCCTCTGGTTTCCTTGTACCCCCCCCGCCCCCCTCGAGACTTGTCTTCAGTGATTCTTTGACTGTTTGAGTGTTCTGCTCTGTAGGGCCTTTCCCCCACCCCTGCCCAGTTGCAGTCTCCTCGTCGATCACTCGTGTGTCGGTTTGTGCAGTTTTTACTTGTTGGGCATCTTTTTTCTGGTTGGGAGCCTCGTCATCTGTCCAGTCCAGTATTCTGCAGTTGACATCGGCTTGCCTTGTTTCTCGTCAACCTGGGTGCCTGGACAGCAGGCCAGGCTGGCACCACACTGTTTTGCTTTTGCGGAGGAGCCACCGTGTTGTTTCTTGTTGGTTGTTGGACCTTGTGCAAAGGCACCCAAGAAGTGTGATATTTTCGAGCACACATCACAAAACGTGCACTCCGAGAACCTTTTGTCTTCTTTTATCTTTCCAGTGTCTTCGTGTGGAAGTTTGCACAAGTGTACAGTTGTATGTGGGCTTGTTGCCCGTAATTTGCTGGAGGCTGTGAATGCCTTCCCTTCCCCTTGGTGGCACAGCTGTTGTTCTTTACAGTGTGTCTCTCTCACTCTCTTGCATTGTTTGCTGTTGTCTGTTCTTTTCTTTCTCCCATAGCACCCAGGCCCTTTAATGGAAAATGGAAATCCCTCTTTAGGTGTTTTTTTTCGAGGGAGAGAGTGAGAGAATAGTCGAAGGGGTGGAACTGAAGTTATCTTATTTCTTGAGAGAGAGACGTGATACTCTTAACAATGCTGCCAGTTGTCACATTTGTTCCGTTCTGTTTAATTTTGCCTTTCAAGCGAGCCCGACATTGCATGGCTCAGTCGTGGGGCTCCAGTGATGCGGGCTGGCTTTGGTGATTTGTGCTTGCAGACCACGAGGTGTTTCAAGAAACGAATGCAAACCACTGAGACATACAAGTCAAAACAGCAAAGCCCCCTTCTGCATGTATGTGGACTGAACCCTTTTGTCCAGCCCCTTTTCTGCATTCGCTGCTTTCTTAAATTCATCGCATCCCTTTCCTTTTCTCTCTCCAATGGACCTTCCCTTGTGCTCTCGAGCACATACGAAGTGACGTGCAAGCTTTCGTGTAGCAGTTTCCACAGCAGCCCCCCCATAGCAGCACTGTCTGTGTAATGCTGGTTATCGTCGTTTGGGTGCGGGATCGCTCGTCTCCACGGCGCTCCAGTTTGCGCAGGTTCACCAGAAGGATTTTACCATTTATGCATTGTGAGGAATGTGAACAAGCACGAGAGGCGAGAGAGAGAGGTATGAGTGCATGAAAGACAAGAACTAACCACACGTGGTGCCCGTCAGACTTTTGTAACTTTGTAGGAGGCTGAGCCGTCTGGTATGTGCGTGCATTTCTGCACACTTTGCGCGTGTAGTGGCAGGAATGCCATTGCTTTTCTTCTGTACACAGGTGTGTGCACTGCTATATGGCAGGGTGTATTCCTAGTCATGCATTTACAGCATGTGACCGTGAACGCAGCGGCAGGGGCAGGGAGTGCTGGCAAGGAGACAGATATGCAATTTCGGTGGAGCACACCTTTCCCCGCCATGGCCAGTGGTGTGTTTTTGCGTGTCAGTGCGAGCGTCCTTCAGTTGTTTCCTCCCAACTCCTTGCTGTGCTTAGCACCAGGTTCCTTTGAACCGTACACGGAAGCTAGCAGTGTCTAGGTGTGCCCTGGTAATTGTTGGTGGTTTTGCAGTTTACAAATGATGCCACACAGACACTTGACTGGATAGGGCTGATGCTTGCGCACATCTTTGGCTGCTCTCTAGTGTAACCTGGAAGAGTGTAGCTACTTGGAGATTGAGGGCTAGCTAAGTCAGCAATGCATAAGCTGCCAAGTTTGGTGCAAAAATTGTTGTCAAAGGCTAGCTGAAGCTGTTGGGCAAAAGAAGCAAAGCTACTGGTGTTGCTGTTCCGGGCGGTGCCACGTTTGAGCAAATTGTAATACCAGCAGTGCAATGTGCTTGTTTGGGATGGGTGGTCCAACTGGGACTTCCCAGTGCTTCAGGGCTTACACCTGCACAGTGTAGTGCGTTCGCTCTACTTCGTGCCACACCGCTCTCCACCTTGATCGAGGCCATCTTGGTTCAGTGTTCCTTTGCGGGGATCTAACTTTTTGCCTTCAGTGACTCTGAATAAAAAGCATATTGGTGAAGATGGCTGCATTTTTGCCGTGTCTGATGTTGCAACAGTTCTCGCTTGCTGCCTCTTGTGCCCTGCGTACGATTGCTACGCAAATCATTCTTTTCATTCCGTGAGGGCTCTCATCAGCGTTTCATTTAAGGTATGGGATGTTCCTGTGGCACCTTGCAGGGACGATTGGCTTTGCAGTCTGAGAATCAAGTACCAGTCTTCCTGTAACTTTGGGTCTGGATTGAAGCAGCTCTTTCGGTGATGGTCCTTGGCAAAGCAGAGTCACTCACTCACCCCCACCCTCAATGTCCGCCCTCTTCAACCTTTTGTCATCTCTACCTCTTCTTTTTTTTTTTTGTGCTTCCCCTTACCTTCCTTCCATTGTCATCACAACCTGCTCTCTGGGCACGTGCTTCTCTCATATGCATATTCACAGACAGACAAATGCACGCAACCTGTTTACTTGTGCTCCTGCGAGGTTCATGTTTGGGGCATCACGGGTCGTGTTTTTCTTTCCTCTATATATTCAATGTGTGTTTGCATCTTGGTGGTCACAGAGCACGAACAAACAACATAGACTTGTAGGCGGGCCAGTGTAAACTTTAGAAATGAGTACAAATATTCTGTTTCCACTTTTGCTCTTTCGCGGACTTGCCGCGGCACCTGCACATTATTGCGGGGAAGAAGGGACACTGACGAGATGGTTCACTGGAAAGGCTGCGGAGCAACTAAAAGGGAAACGTTGAAGCAAAAAAAAAAAAAATTTCTCGAGGTCGGTCAAGTCTGATGACAGTAACGGTGTAGGGCTCTCTTCCTGACCAAGCCCCAGCCCCCATTGACGCCCCTACCGCCACGCCTCGCCATCGTACGCACTATGTCTATACGCTCTTGTGTGACTGGAGAAGTATGTGCATGCACAATTAACAGGCATTTAGCTTTGGAGAAAGGATAACCACTATTCTGCTTGCAACGGCGACAGGCGGAGTTTGCGCGCAGCTTTCATCTCGTAGCCAAAGCAGTATACCATAGCGGGCTAGCATGTGTTTTCCAACACAGACCTAGAGGAACTTGTGAGAATAACTTCGTCTTTTGCAGAAGCTCTTGCATCTGAAGCAATACCTTAGCACCATTGTAAGATATCGTTCCTTGGTTTTGTTTTTTATGGTGGCAGGACTTTGGGCATTGGAACAGGGAACTCAGACCAGTTCTAACTCTTGTCTTGCCTCCCGTCAAGAGATCATGTAAATCCTGCGTTTATGTTTGTTGGTTGGTTGGTCATTTTGTGAATTTTAAGAGGGAGAGAGTGTGTGTCCTGTAGGACGCACTTTATTGTGTGGTGACGTTACGAGATGCGAGATATTTTTTAACGAATGGCTCATGGCAACTGGTCACAAGGTACGATGCCGTATGTAGTCAGGTATTTTTCTCTTTACAAATACTCCCATTATTATTATTATTTTCGAGACCTCTAACAGACTGCCTGTTCAAGTCTTCGCATGAGTTATTGGCGCGTTGGTGGATTGTTACAGATGCCTTGTTATAAAGTTGTTCTATTGTACACAAAGATGACTTGCTGCATTTCTCGTGAGGTGTTTTGCGGCGTTTCTTGCGTTTAGTGTAAATACGAAGTCACAAGGTGTAATCTAGCAAATGTTTCACTCTTGACAAAGAGCAAAATGAACATTGTGGAAAGAAGGCCTTTGTTTCTCTGTTTCTTTCCTGTGGTTCAGTAGGCAAAGGGAAACCTGATGTACAAAAGAGGTGATCAAGCGCAGCTCTGTACAGGAGGTACAATAGAACCGTATATTAAACTGGAGATCCTGGAAAACTCTGGCACATGACGCCTTGTTTACTCGCTGCCGCCTGCTGCGGTTGCAGTGTGTTCTCTTCTCCCCGTTAACAACCGTGACGGTGAACTGTTCATGGTCCTTATAGCTGTATACAGTGGTACACCATCAGGCAGAACAGTTGCACACGGATTCAACAGTGCAGTGCCATTCCAGCAGCCTGTCTGTGAGCATCAACAAGCGTAAAATACTCTAGCACCTCGGTGATGCGTTACTGCTTCATATGATATCCGGTTCATATGCTCAAAATCGTCAGCTAATAAAATCTCCTATAGAGTTAAATTTTTTTTCAGGTTAGTACGTACCGAGATAATGCAGCTTTCTGGCATATACGACAATAACTTTGCCTAATACTGATTGTATGGCATGCTTAGTGACTATCCGAACGCACGCAAACATCCGAGTGGACTAGTCTGCGGGCATGCGATATTGGCTCAAGCCCACTGGTAGGCATTTTCTGGGGCAGCTTCTCCGCAACGCACACACGCTAGGCTGCGAAGCATACAACGGTGATAACTAAGAAGCCGTGGCTGCTCTCACCCTTGCCATCCCCAAATTGGTTGCGTTACCATTTCGTTCTCGCAAAGGAAAATGAAGATGCCGACAGAAGTCTACAAGCACCATAAAAGCTCTTCAGGTCTTGTACTGATTAGCACAAACTGGTTTTCATAGGAAGTGAGCGCCTGCAGATTCGTTCGTACTTTATTCTTTCGTCGCATTTTAAAAAATGTCCTGCTGGTTTGGATCACATGTTTCGTTTATAATACGCTTTTCCCTGCATTCTTTGGAAAATGTATCAGTGAGGTTCTTCCGTATTATCTGAAGCTGTCTACGAAGTGCTCAACACACATTGAGCACCCAGCAGCTCGGCAAACTTCGACCGTGTGGCACTGCAGCTTATAGTCGGGTAGTTGATGCAAAGTGGTCTGCTCATGGTGCCGTTTCAAAGTTTGCTCTTAGAAGGCTTCCAGTAGGCACTTTCGAAATAGTGCCTACAATTTTGTTTGTTGCTCAAGAAACCGGTGCACTTTTCACTTGGACTTGGCCGAGCAAGCCCTCATTTAGTCTCTTGCATTGCTTTGCAGTCATCTTGAGGACTTCATATGGGTTGGGTTCTAAGACTTGTGTTTGCAGAGGTTACAGTCGTCATGCCTTACTGAACCAAGAGAATATAACTGTACCTCTAAACTTATTGTGAGGATGACTGTCTTCAGTGACACTGAAATCCAGGCATCAGTTGTGTCCTAAGAACTTTTGTTCTTATGAGGGTGCTGTGTGCTGGTCTTTGAGCAAGAGTTGCTGCAGCAAAGTTGCTAAATGCAAAGTTAAAATCACCTGAAAGATGCAAGGAAAAGCATTGCTTCTGCAGTGTGAATAGCAAGGACCAAGGTGTAGGACTGGCATGTGTGTTTCATCTACCTCAACTACTGTAGCAGACATCAGCCACTGTAGCAGCTGTTGGCACAACACACAAGTAGACGACAATCATGCATTGAGCATTGGGCAGGTTAAAAGCTTGGGTGTGTGTTCACAAGACAAGCTAGAAGAATGGAGCCACATTTAATGCAAGAATTGCACCCGTCTTCAGGCTGGAGTTTGATGCATGGTCTGTGGACAACATTGACTACTTGATGCAACACCTAGTAGGTTGCCAGTGTTGTTACTTTGGTTTCACAGAAAAGGAGCTTATTGTACAGGTAGTGTGCCTGTGTCACTTGCTGTTCCGGTAATGTCTATTCGTAATTAGCTGCCTCATACACTGCAGTGAACGTGCCTTTTTAAAGGCGTGGTGGTTAAGCGGTTACCAGGGCTGCTGGCATGGGTGTGGATGTGTCTTTTAAGGGTGGGGTTCGGGCAAGAGCGTGACTGTCGGCCGTTCTGGCTGGGTTAATACTGACCCCCCTCCCGATGCTATTTCCCAAGGTGATTGGAGGAGAATTGCAGGATCGATTGATTCCAGTTCCCTACAGCAAGAGTGCAACAGATCAAGCTGTAAGACTCTTTAAGCTGTTGGAAACCCTCTTTTCTTTATGTCCTGCACCTTGTGCCTGCTGCGTTGTTCATCCATCTGATTTTGTGTTGTTTTTAACTCTGTAGCTGTTTGGTTGGATGGTAGTGCTAGAAGTTTACTAATGACCCTTGGGTCTGGCTGATGTGCCTGGATTTGCAGTGCGTGTCGACAAATTATTGGTTGCTTTCCAAGCCCTGCATTTTTTTTACGGAGTCTAAGATGCTTTATATAAACCAATGATATCCTTAGAGCTAGCATTATTTAACCCTACTTCATTTTGCTGCCCTTTGGTGCTTGAACTTTCACTCGCAGCTTGAATCTGATAGTGATGTAGTTGAAGGTGTGCTAAAACTCTTGCAGAAACAGGCATATCAGCCTCCTCTAGCTTGCTTGTACATTTTTTTTTTGTAGGGTGTCACTGGGCTGCATGTGTCAGCTAGTGTTTCGTTTTGGCCTCTGGTGGTGTTAGTATTTCTTGTGCAGTGACAGTGAAGTGAGTTTCTCCTCATATGCGTGATGTGTAGTGCTGTTAGGTTGTCTTCCCTGTGCGAGTGTGGCTTGGCACTTAGTAATCCTTATGAGTGCCAACTCTAATCATCAAGCATTCAATGCACAGTCAGCAGTGTTGTCATGCACTTAGCTTTTATAGTGGCCCAGTGGAAATGTCTCTTTAATCTTGATAGCCAAGGCAGTGCTTTTTTTTTTTTACCCCGAAGGCTAATGGAAATGCATACACAGATAACAGACAAGCACTGCTTGCATTTGTATTCATTTCTCATGGTCTCTGTAGCCAGTAAAATTTCTATTTTGGATGGAAGGGTTTCCTCATGACCATACATAGTTCTGAAGTTGAGCTTAAGCTTCAGCTGCTTATTGCCCTGCGTTCTGCCTAGTCCAAGTAGCAACGCGCAGGGAAGACTCTGTAGGTTGGGTTGACCTTGAGTTTGCTTTACTTGCGGGTGCGGTTTACCTGGCGTAAGAATCATGTCAGTAGCTTGTGTTGAGAGCCAGTTTGCCTGACAATTTGGCTCCTGTTTGGGCAGTGGTCACCTCGGGTGCTGCTATGCTTGTGACCAACCGTGTTCAGTCGAGGCTTTCTTCGTGAATCGGCTTATCATTTCTGGAGCAAACTCAAATTGGTGGTGCCCTCTTAGTCCTGCATAGCAGTTTATGCTTGGCATGAACTTTTGGTTGATGTGTACAGGGCTGTGCGCTTTTCTCGAGTTTTTTTTTTTTTCAACACGGGCTGACTAGTTTTGAGTACTAACTGCTTGAGTTCGCTTTTGTTAGCTTCGTTCTGCACATTGTGAGAGTGATATTATTCTCATTACAATATAGTTGCATTATGTTGCCTCGTAGCTTTTCTTAGTGACTGGTGTATGAGCTGCGTCTGTTATTTGTTTTTGTTTTGTCTTATACTTTGTGGCAAACGTGAGCGTAAAGTGATTATGGCAAGCAGCCACTGTTGCTTTGATTTCTTTCCTTTGTTGGACACGAAGCAGCATCATTAGTGAAACACGCGATCAAAGACAAAACAAAAAAGTGGCAGCCAGTGTTGTGCACATGAACGAGACACATGAACAAGATAGTTGTAGTGCCGTTGCCTAGAGCAGGGGTGTTCAAAGTGTCGCCCATGGATCCATGGTAAGTGGCAAATCTTCTCAAGCATGGCCTTGCACTGGGCAGTATTTTGGTGCTTCGGTGCTCGTACTACATAGGGCTTCACTTTGAATACCTCTGACCTACAACTACATCCTCACCTTGATCTTTGCTTAACTAACACAAAAAATTTGTTCAACCCTTTCTATTTTCATGACAAAACTGTTCACTTGAAGTTGTTTGGTTCACTAAGCCTTGCTGTTGTTCTCCTGTGTGTAATAAGTGGCTGCATGTTTCTGAGAATGCTGACTGGAGCAGCTGCGATATTTGTTTTCCTTTCGTCATTACAATGTTATGTCGCAAGTTGTGGCTGGTCAAGCGTTCACTCATGATGAGTGCAGCCAGCTCATGTTAGCACGGAGCCCGCAGATGAAGTTATGATCAGGACATGAAATCCACACTTCATTTATCAGGCTGCGAGGAAGAAACCACTCTAGGTTCTCTTTATTGTCTTGTGCAGAATTTAGTTTTCAGGCCCTCATGTATGCAGTCTCAAGAAAAAGGCACCTATGAGAATGTATTGTACCGTTGTAGTTGTTTGCTGGGTTTTACTGCAAATGGTGGGAAGCATTGTGCTTTTTCAAGCAATTTTCAAGCAATGTAGCTCACATGTAGAATATGCAGTGCACGTGCAGAGTATGTAGCGCATATGTAGCTATGACCTTATTACCAGTGACTAAGTTTAGTCTGCTCTGTCATGGTGCTGCAGTTACATAATATCAGTGAGGCTCATGTTAGTTTTTCAGGTACAGGCGCGGCCATAAGTAAGCGGAGCACGCGATTTCATTCTAATTGAAAACACCCCTTACCTATAGGGACAGAAGAAACATTGTTTGTCCATGAGAAAGCGCAATGGCGTCCCCTGCCAGTATGCACACACCATTGCTGGCAATTTCGATTAGGCAACGCATGAAAAATTTTGGAAGCCAATAGCGTGCTCCGTTTACTTTTGTCTGCGCCTGTACATAGTACTGCTGCTTGTATAAGCAGCAGCATTGTTTTGTTACAAAAGGCCTGTTTTGGGGGTACAAATTACCATGGCACTTTCCAGTCTTGCATTAAGTGGCCTGTCACAAACTTTGTTAAGCATAGTGCTTATCATAGTCTTAAAGGGCTCAGACGTTCGTGCGTAATCAGAAATGTAGTTTTTTCAAACAATTTTCTAGCTTGCTGGAGCATTGTGTGAGACAAGATTGTGGATAGGCTGAAGGCCTGGCAGTCCTCTTAAATTTCTTCGCTTGTCAGCTAACAAAAAAATTTTCTTCAATTTTCTGTCAATAGAAAAAAAAAAGAACCATATAGAAAAGGTGTCATACAAAGTGGTTCTGGAAGTTAAAAAGAACTTGGATTTCAACCAACAGTGAGCAGCACTTTGTCTGCGGTTTCCGTGGTAATGTGGACTTTTTGCACCATGCTTTTGGCTTTTAGTGCTTGATGTCTTTGCAGCTTGCAGCTAGAGCTGAGTCTGCATTGTGGACAAGAACAACTTGCATTGTGCACTGCTTGATTTTAGCATTTCCTGTTGACCCGTCTTCCATCAGCTGAGTGCGCGGTAGCGCGCCTACGACAGCCGTTGACTGCTATGGAATGTGTGTTCTAAATTAGTGTTTCTTAGCTTGTCTTACACATTTACACCCCTCGCACTTAGAGTAGTTGCTGACATGTTTTCGTGGCGAGTAGCAAAGTTATAAGTGCCCTTAGCTTGCTATAGCGATTTGCATGGTTACTTGGGTACTGGGTGCATTAGTTTTAGTCCAACAAATCATGACCTCATTGCTTAGGTTTTTTTTTTTGTTACACTGTCTACTACAACTGCGTCATTTCGGTTTGAATTCATTTCTCTTTCTTTTTGTATAATTTACTCTCTCATGGAATCCCTTTCTCAAAGAGCTCTCTGGCCAGAAAACATTCAGTATGTTCCTGGCTTTCCCTCCTGTGGCTTTGGTGAGATAGCCTCGGTAGCTGAAGGGCTAGTCATGCTTTATGAATTTTCTGAATTCAGACTTGTGGACCGTAACTAAGCGGACTGGAGCACTGACAAGTGACCCGTGTTTCTAGCGAACTTCATGTTTTGGAATCATTGTCACTTGGTTCACAAACCGCTTATCTGGTCATCCAGCAGTTCACCCGCACTGGGTGCTCTGCACCATGATGTTAGGTTGGCAGTTTGCTTACTAGCATGGATGTGTGTGCACTAGAGGCTTCAGACGTTAGCCAGTGCTGTTTGTATGTACATCAGCATTGCAGACTGCCTTCGTTGATACAGTTTGCACTAACACTGCTCGTATGATTTTTTGCCCATCTTCAACTTTCGATATTGGATGGACTGAATACTAATGAGCACGGGCATGAGTACTAATGAACACTACCATACTCTTTCCTAACACTAATTTAGGGTTCTCTTTATCTCGCAACGAACAGATAGTGATTCCGGTGCAGCACTTGGGATCATTTTCTTGTGCATTTTTCACTGCAGCCAGCAACGTTATATCCAACAAGTTGTGGACTTCTGTTGCCTTTCTTTGACAATGACAAAGGCTTTCTCATATCCCCTCTTTATTGTTTCTTATATTTTCTTGTAAAAAAGAAAGACACCTGTCTGCAAAACGGAGGCGCAACCTTTATGTTTATACCCTTGCTTCCCACTTCCTTTGTTCTTTTCTTTTTCTTTTCTGTGCCTCTAAGAGCGTGTCATTTACTCCATTTGTCATTTACGCATGCAGGCCTATCATTCTGATGTTTTGGCGAAACAAGTAAGTTGAAACCTTCAACTTATAGGCACGCACTACTGCGACGCAACTTGGCATGGACCTTCTCTCTCACTGTTTGTGCCTTGAGAACTGGACAGTTCCCTCCTCTCTCTCTCCTGGCGCGTGCCTAAAAGACCGGTCTCGCGTCCTTGGCATGGCAACTCTGCCGCCTCGCCGGCAGGCTTGCTTGCTGTCTCTTTCCGCCGAGGAGTTAGGTTGCAACTTCGTGTGCTGTGGTGGCGACGTGCTTCGTCTGATCTTGTGGTGTGGTGTGCTTTGCATGCTGCTGTCTTTGCCGCTGCTGCCAGTTTTCCCACTGCTGCTACTACTACCAGTGTTACAACGGCAGCTGCTGACGCTTATAGTGCCTCTGGTTTGGGCTTCATGAGGCTTCTTTTATATTTTTTTTCCTACGCTGTGCTGTGTAATGTGTCTGGTGGGCTTCTATTCCTTCCTTTAGCTCCCTTCTGTCGTCTTGTGGCATCGGCGACCACGTGCACTGCAGAGTGGTTTTGTTCCTTTTTCTGGCTCGAGGAGAGAGAGGGTGCAGTCTGTCCCTTTCATACATTAGTGCGTGCAGTGATGCCTGCTGTGATGTGAGTTCGGTTTGGAGCTGCGCGTTTGCTAGTAGTGCCCTGCTGACATGTCCTGCTTTGCTCTGGCTTGGTTTAATCTTTTATTTTTTTTTATGTGCTGTGCTGTGTGCAGTGGCATTACTCTTTTTTTTTTCACACTTTCATAAAGATGAGACAAGGAGGTGAACAACAGACAGTTATGCCAGGGACAGCGCTTGCATACACAGTGCAACACAGCTGCCCTTTTTTTGTTTCGGAGGCCTCTCACTTTAAAGAAACGAGGGAATACAAGACACTGGACCCCCTTATTCAAAAGCTGCGTAGTGTTGCGTGTTGGTCGGTCACGTCTACTGCGGGCACGGCAAACGTTCATGGCTTTGGTGCCAGGTTCGTTGCTATCTTGGCTGTTTGGGTGGGTGTGGTGCCTGTGCATTTGGTTTCTTCCACAAGTCACCACTGTGTTCTTACCTGATGTGACCGACAGCACGCGCAGCGCCACGCGCATTTTACATTGAGGGTGCAAATGTGGAGAGGGGAAAAAAACTGTACAACTCTGTCGCACCTTGTTCTTGCCACGCATATGAAAGTGAGTGGTGCGGTTACAACCAGAAACTGCCAGAGCTCTGGCTCACCCACAAAAGTGAACGAACAGAACTGGAGCGGCGGCACCAAGACAAGATCCTCAAGAAGACGTCGCAGATCACTCACACACAACACCTGGCACAACCACCAACCCCCTACCCACAGAATGTCAGACAAGGAGACCTGCGCGGGACAGTGGAGGAACAAACCTACAACCTTCACCACCACAGGCACCATCACAACTGTCACAAACTGACTGTAGACATTCCCGTATGGGATTCTCCTTTGTTCTCTGCCTGTTGTTGACATTTTTGGACAACCTGCTGCGTGTAACACCAAGCTTGGTTCTTTGAGTGCTCAGTCTTGTTGAGTAACAGAACAGAAAACAAAACCATGGACTCACATGTGCATGCTTTGGTTTTCCACTCTTAGTGCGGTGTGTTTGCCTTTGTTTTTACTTGTTTGGCCGCTCATTTTGTTTGTTAGCGCTTATCCTGAAAGCCAACAGGCGTGCGGACAAGGAGAAAGGCACATCAGGACCTCCGTGTGAGCCTGCGCCGTGTTGTTTTGAGCTCCGGTTACCTCTAGGTCCTCTGGGCTGACTTTTGTGAGGATAGCAAAGACCTGTTCACAGCGCTTTTCTTTATTTCGCTGGGGTGTGCACCTTGGCAAGGTTTGTTCGCTGTGTGTTTTTCGTCTTGCCTCTCAAGTGTGCTGGCTATAGCATCAGTGGATACTATGGCCGTGGCAGCACTGAAGCCATTATATTCGCTCCTTTGAAGCGACTCTCCGCTATGGAGTGTGCTGCTTGGCATAGGATCCGCTGCTGCCCAGCTGCTATCGTATGCATGTGATTTTTTGGTATGTGCATGCAAGCCTTCTGCGCAGCTCCTCATGGAGCCAAGTGACTGGTGGCTGTGCCTATTCTGTGTTTTGTTTGGTGAGAACGACCACTCTTCTTTTAATTGCCTGTGGTCTCTGGGAGATTGCAAGTGTTGAGTCACGGTGATTGCAAGCTATATAGGTATGTGTACATTCAAGTAGTTTACCTCTTAGTGCTGTTCTCCTCTGAGCTTCTCATTTTGCCGGGCGAGTATTTGTAATGGCTTCAATAGCTTGCTTTCCCGTCTCTTTTTTTTTTTAATTTGACCTAGAGCCCGAGCACAAACTGGCCCTGCCACTCTGGGTCTTAAAGCATAGTACGGCGCTTGTCTGTAGAGCTAGTGTCTCGTAGCTTTTGGGGGTGCAACCTCTGTGCACTGGCGCTATATTGCCACGCACCATTTTTCATTTTTTTCCCCCCTCGGCACTGTCTTGTAGTTTTAGCAACCGGTTTTTCACATCTCTCAGCCTGAGCGAGGCAGTAGCCATGCGTTTGGTTGCCACTTCTCTTTACCAATATATGGGTGCTGCTGCAACTGCTTTGTCTTGCCTTTTCGACAAACTCTCTGCTCTTTTCCGCCTTTTTGCTGCTATCTGGCTGCGCTGCCTCTCATACTTTTTTCATTATTTTTGGTTCGTCTTTTGCGAGCATTGTTTGGTTACGAAGCTTCATTTGGTTCGCTCACGTTTGTTTTGCCGCATTTTGTTTTGAACTTTTCTCTCTCTCTCTCTCTTTCTCTCTGTCTCTTTGTTTTTGGTTTGGTACTCACACGTTTTTTTGTTGTCCCCCCCGCCCCGGCTCCCCCGTTTTGTTTCTTTCTCTTCCGTCCCCCTGCCTCCCGCCCTGGCTCTCCCGTGTTGTTCTCTTTGCTTTTCGGCCCCTTGCCCCGTCTTCGCCTGGATCCCCCCGTCCCCCGCCCTTTTTTTCTGGCCTGTTTCAGATCCGAGTAGTGAATGCTTTCCGCAGTAACTTAGACGCTCGCAATAATCCTGCCTACCAGACCGCGCTCCTACGGAAGGCGTCGGCGGCCTCCCCATCGGGCACGGGCACCGGCTTTGTGCGGTCTCAGCTGCACTCGCAGCAGCAGCACCAGCAGCAGCAGCCGCACACGTCCGCCTCGGCCGGAGGGGGCTTCGCCTCGCCCAAGGAAGAGACGGCCGCGTCGGTGGCGCCCAGCGCCGCTGCACCGCCACCACCCCCACCCCGGGAGCCGCAGCAGCAGGCGTCGTCGCCCACTGCGGCCGGCGGCGCCAAGGAAGGCGACGCGACATCCAATCACAGTGTGGAGACTGCTGTGTGAAGAAGACCCCGCTCCGAGTTATTGGACGCGCACCACCACCACGATGATGACGCTTTTCATTATTCTTCCTTTTCTGTCTGTCGCGCGCTCTCTCTTCGCCCCACGATTCCCGTTGTTGATGATCGCGTCGTGCACGGCGCTGCGCCGCCGCTCTGATTGTAATGTGTGTCTCAAGTCCGGCTACCCCTTCTCTTCACCACGCTGCTCGCACTACCGCCGGACGAATGTGCGCACCCCTGCACGTGTAATGCCTCCCCTCTTTCCCTTGACTCTCAGTGCACTGGCACTGGTTGTCGGCCCGCCGAACTTGGCTGCTGCTTCCTCCGTGGGTCGCAATGTTCTGTCGCGCCGCTACGAGACACCCTGTGCGCGTGTGTGCGTATGTCTGTGTGCGTGTCGGTGTCTAGGCCAGGCTTTTTATGCCGCGAACGAGAAAGTATAGCTCTAACTGGCGGCGAAGAGGGAAAGAAAAAGCAAGGAAAAAGTACGTAAGGAACCGGCCTTGAATAGAGGCTCTTGCGTTTTGGCCTGTTTCTTTTCTCACCCAGCTACGTCGGTGCACGCGCTTTACCTGTTTGAAAGTGCAGCCGCTCGTTTTGGCATGCTGTTTTTTTTTTCTTCGTTTATTGCCAGTTCTTTAACGTAGCTCAAAGTTCACCTGCTCTGTACGTTCCGAGCAGAAACACGAGTGTGGCTTCCCGAGGCACACAACGCAGTCAGCTGGCGAATCCACAATATCCACAGCAGAACGATCCAACTTGGCAGGCGTTGCTGGCGGCCCATGTGTCCCCCAAAGTTGGGGTGCCTCGATGCCAGCGCCGTCGTACTGAGGTACCCCACTCGGGATTCGGGTTGTCTTCATGGCGCTGGGCATTGAGGGTGCCTACCCAGGTCTGTGGGTTAGGTGCTGAGCTGCCATTGCTGCTGTTTCTGCTAGCCGACTGCCCGTCAATCAAAGCGAAGGACGCTCGAGTGCTGTTGACTGCTCGGGAGAGCGGGTGTGCGTCTTGTGTGATGCGTGCGCTGAACTTCAAGTTGTGCCGCTGCAACCGAGTTGTCGGAAAGAGGCGTCCGTTAAGTTTGTGCATATTCTAAGCTGGGTTTGGGAGGGGCAGGGGCGGACGTGCTTAGCCACGTTGCCCAAGCGTGCGAGCGACCTTTCTTTATTTTTCTTGCTGGTTTATGTTTTGTTTTGTCGTTCTGGACCCTGCTCTGGAAACTGCTTCAATAGTTTCGCTGCCCCCCCCCCCCCCCTTTCTATTCTTGCATCTTTTCGCGTAGAAATCAAATGGAGACAGGGCTGCCGCACGACGGGGTTGTTAGTTACTGCGCAGTGCTTGCTGGATTGTACGTTAGTCGTATACAAATATAAATACTATTCAGATATATATATATTATAAATATATATATATATAAATATATGACGAGCATTTATTTTAGCATTACAGCGCGATGCCGAGAGTGAGTGAAGGGGAAGACAGGGAGATTGTGGGCGCGCAGTTAAAAACAAATACTAGTAGCAAAGTTTTTTCAGTACTCCGCCGGAGCTGGCGGTATAGCAGCGAAACGTAGTAGCGGTGCGCCAGTTATAAACAATGAAAAAAAAAATGGCTCAAACTGTACCCCACCTGACCTTTGCGCAAGCGGCAATTTTTTTCCTTTTTGGTCTCTGTAGCTTTGGCATGTTGAGAACTACAGTTGTTAAAAAAAAAAACGCGACATTCTTTCCCGCGCAAGATCCGTGCTCGTCCCCACTGTAAAACAAGGCCGCCTGCCCTCCCCAGCTCCCCTTTTCGTCATGACCAGGAGACTGTTACGTGAACGCCATGCACCCACCTGTCTGTCGCGAGAGTCAGCATCTGTCCTTAGTCTTTGTGAAGGCGAAAGAAAGCTCGAGTGCGCTGTTTGTGTGTGTGTGTGTGCGTGATTGTGTACGTGCAGTTGCACTCCTCCCAGAGGGTAACTTATAGGCGAAGACGCGTACAAAAGTTTGAGGTGAAAGGTTAAAACTAAAAATTTTCGCCCAGTGTTGTCCCCGCCCCTACATCCCGTTGCTTCTTCACTCTTGCCTTATGACCTCTCGTCCCGCGGCCTCCTTTGCAGCTTCCGCTGCTTATGATGCGCTAACCCGTGTCATCGACCTTGCCCCCCCGTAGTCATCTTCCCTCGCGTTGCTCCCGTTTTCCCGGATCCCTGAAAGAGAGAGAAATGCCTTTCCTCCGTCACCCAGTATCGACGAGAGAGATTCCAGTTTTCTTGGTGTTAAAAAAAAATCGAGAAAACTAATGCAAGGTGTGCAAGTTGCTGCTGAGGAGAGGAAAAAAAGTGCTTCGTGGACATACCAACTTCCCCTTTTTCTTTTTCCTTGCATATATATACATTATATATAAATATATATATAAATATACATATACGATATAAATATACAGAGAGATATACATGCCTAACCTCCCTGACCTTAACCAGCTCTCTATAACACGAAGAAGACGAGGAAAAAAAAAAAGTCACTCCTTTTTGTCACTCCGAGTAAAATTGATTTGGTCGGCAACGCTGGCGCCAGCTCTGCACTTGTACAACGAATACGACGGGGTTTTTCTCGCGGAGAAGAGTCTCGGGAGAAACAAGAATGCTTTCTCATTTTACTCACTCGCAGGATGGCTGAGTTTTTCTTCTTTCTTTTTCCCCCGTTTTCTCTTATTTTCAATTCTCATTTACCCGTTCTTCTGTGTATGTGCATGTCTTAACGGTTTACTGCCTCTTTTACCGCTGTCAGAGTCGGGGGAGGGGATAGGCGAGGTGATGATTCGGGGCATCGCAGACCACAGTGAGATGGGTATGAACCGGAGCGGGGAAGATTTAGGTAGAATTATAACTTCCACGGGAGTCTTATTACTATCGTTATCGATTGTCTATTTTCGTGCTTTCTTGCTAACCTGAATCAGGTGCCTGACGTAACGAGTGACAACGCAAAAGCGAGTTTTGCCGGAATATGTGGCAGATGGCGACTGGTGACAGCATAATGCGGCGACATGCGAAAGAGATTGGTGTCAGCTGCATACCCGTCACTTTTCCCGCATTCTTTTTATTTCGCAACACTAGCTCGCGATGCGTGTGCCTTTTGGTTGTGCGGCCGAGGAAAATGTATGTGGGTTGGCGGGAACATCGCAACAGAGGCGCCGACTGCCGTCTCTCGCTACGTAAGGGGAGGAAACGTTTAAACCGAAATTATGCAAGTCGGTGGTTTCTGGACGGGTATGGGAAGCGCACAAAGGACTCGCGAAGACGAGAGGAAACTGCAGTTGCATCGACTTGACGCATGCGCATACTCGTCGATCCACACTTCGTCTTTATTTCTTTATTTTGCTGTTTTTTGAAGTGTTCCTGTTACCTTATTGCCCTTGTGTTGTTCCGCGTTTATAGTAACCTTCCACGAAACGTAGGCAGGAAAATGCACGACAGCGTGAAATCGC
>JARKHS020020957.1:57500-144467 GCA_030143305.2 Amblyomma americanum | reverse complement strand
GTTTATATTCCTAGTTTTCATGTTGATGGCCTAGTTTGTTTAGTTTAGGCTTCGATATGGCAGCACTGGTGGCGTCCATTTTTGGCAATCCTATTTGAACAGACTTGGTTTCTCTGGAATAATCTTCCCTCATTGGCCATTTAGGATCTTGTGGCCCTGATGATCCCAGTTGACCAGTCAGAGAGCACCGTCAAATTTAAAATTTCCTGATGGGTCAGCTAGGAGATGACATCATCAGGATCACTCCAGAACAGGGGTGGGAGGTGTTCAAGGTTGCCACCCCCCCCCCTAACATCTCTTTAGAGGCCTTAAGTTGGCCCTTAAGAATGTGGTTAAGAAGGCTCCCAAGTTTTTCGTATTGCCTTACTGATAGTTGTGCACAGCTGACTTAAAGTGAAAACATGCAAGTTGGGAATCTTAAGCAGAAGGTAATAGCATATAGGAATTGGAGTATTATTATCTTTCAGTCAACATAGCATAATGAGTTTTTATTCTGAAATCATGCCAGCAACAACTTTTGTGAGGTGTAAATGTGTGTCTAAAGGTGTCTGTTTGGCATTCGTAATTATGGTTCTAGACATATTTTCATAATCCTGTTTTGTTTTTTTTTCATGTGTAGGCTTGACGTTGGTGTCGGCACCTCACCTTGCACGATCTTACCACCATCTTTTTGCCCTGGAACCATTTGAAGAGGTGCCACCGGACACATTACCTGCAAACACTCCTGTGTAAGTTTTGCTATTGTTCGCTCTTCACGCCTGTGTTCTTGATTTTGTAACACTACTACTGGGTGCAGGGATAAGCTGCTGTTTTTCAGACAAGTGTAGACAGCCCCAAGTTTTGTAATGCTGGCTGGCTAAGGTGACCCTGCTCTTTTTGTTTCAGAATCTGCTTTGCCTGTCAAGTGTCCATAACTGACAAGCATGTAAGTGCTGGAGCTTTACGTAATTGTCACTAGTTCTTACTGTTACTAATTGTTACTGAAACTGTGATGTACTAATGGAGATGCTGACTTTATGAGAACAGTCAGTACAAGATAACATACAGGATGTTTAAGGATGAGTAGAAAAAATTGACGGGCGATAATATGGTGTGATGTGACAAATCTGCTTTAGCAGTACTGGTTTAACATTCGGTTTTTGGAGTTATCACCTCCCGTGGCTTTTCTGAACTTTATTTCATTTTTCTGTTTTTTTTTCACTTTTCTGTGACTTTCTGGAGGGTGGAGTCTTTTGGAGGGTAAGGGTGGTTAGAGCTTCCTGGAGTGTGACCTGGGGAGCAGGGTGGAGGTGGGTGAACAGATGGTGACTTCATTTTGCTATCACTTTTTTGTTCCAGTGATGCATGGGTTTCTGGTGGTGAGGAGTCGAAGGGTGGCTGTGTACGGGTAGGGTCTGTGGTGGGGATGGTAGGTGTATGTGGATCAGTGGTAGTGGGGGGTTGGCGGAGGCTCGTAGGTTGGAAATGCATTTTTACAGGTGATCCCCATGTCCAGAAGTGCACCTGCAAGTGGGTACTCAAAATGGGCGGGGGCTTCACACATGCACGCAGAGATGACGACTTTTTGCTGTAAGAGGACTACACTGCTAATGCAGTAAGAGCGGGAAAGTTGTGCATCACCACATTTGCCAAGATAGTTTTCTAAAATGTAAGGTCCTTGTAACAAGTGCTGGTTTTGAATCTTTGCAGTGGAATCCTTGAGGCAGAAACCTGAATGTATAGCTAGTTACGTTACATGCAGGAATCATTTGGATGTTCTCTTTAGATTGTGGTGTGCATGAAAATTGCAGAATTTAATTTTTACTGTTTTAGCAATATAGTCCTCTTTCCTCCAGAAATCCGTGGTCTTTGTATGAAGCTTCCCCTATCAGGAAGGACACTCTGGTGGACGCAGCTCCGAGCCTTCTTTTTATGGGCCTTCCCATCCCCTGCAACACCTTCTAGAAGCTCCACCCAGCTCAGCCATTCAGGAAATCAACCACCCACCCTCCCACCTCCACACTTCACCAAATGCAGCTCCCGCCTATGAACCTTCACCCACCCACCCACTTCCACCCAATGCACCTTCCACCTACAAGCCTCCACTTGCCACCCATCCATCCACCCACCTCCTTTCTCTGGTAGGCCACCTACCAGTAGAAACCGACGTAATAGCAGGAGAAAAAACGATGGGGAAATCAAGCTCAAAGATGCATTGGAAGGCAATCAGCGTGAAAGTGAAATGTGAAGCCATTCGTGCTAAGGCAGATTTGTCGCATCACATCATATATTATTTAGCACTAATGCTGTTTTTCTGTTTTGTTTAGTGGTTGAATGTGACATCATTGCAGATGTGTTTTTGGCAATATTTCTTGCATGACATTATGAGGCACTTATTGGCTCATTTAGCATAACTCTTCCTTTACATTTTATTTCTGTTATAGTAATACCTATTTACGAGCTGCCCAGCTCATCATTGGTGATATCATTTTATTGCTTCTTTACAGAAAGTGCTGCACGTAGAGGGCATGCAGTGTTGTATTTAAATGCATATTAGTTTATATGATATGCAGGCCAACCCCCTAAGAGCGGAAGCTGGAAAAAAAAAACAAGTTGGAATGTCATATTATCAACATTAGAGCTCTGGCGGCGCTGTGTGAAATCGCTGGAGAGGCACTCCCGCTGCTTTCCGCAGCATGTGGTGCACGTTTTGGTGACATTGAAGTTGTGTGCTCTCATTTACTTTTTTGATGCTCCTGCATATTAGATGACAGCTTGTTTTAGTGCTTCTGAGAATGTTCACCTGTGTTCAGGAGGCGTGACTTGTTGTGCGACTGAGCAAGTTGGTGAAGTTTTGCTTTTAGGCCGATGCCTCTAAAGTGTACTTTCAGTGTTTTAATGGCAAGGTGGGGCCCTGTTTTTACGTTCGTATCGGCTTTATTTGAGGGTCTTTTGCTCAGAGCTCTTGCGAAAGAAGTGGGGTGTGAAACCTTTTCACAGTAGTGGTGGCAGCAACTGTTGTAGTTCGTGAAGGGTTGAAGGCAGTCAGAACCCAGGACTCTCCACAGCAGTGTCATTGACGTCGTTCTGTCTTTCTTTCCCAAGTTCTTAGCTAGGCTTGCGCATCGCCATGGCTGTAATGTGTGTATTAGTTGACATCGGAGTTCAGAGAGTGGGATTTTGAAAAAAAAACAGGTCAGCTTATATGCAAGTAAATGCGGTGGTTTCGTATTTGTGTGGTGTGCTGAAATATGCCCACCTTTTCACTTTGCGTGCTGCTGTAAACAAGTGACACCATTTAAAGTAAATAAAGATGACTGCATTGAACAGGGCCTTTATATCATACCCTAGGCACCAGTTGTAAGACAAAACTTAGTGCATGCCTAGGCGATAGCACAAAGATCTCGTTGACATCAATTAGCACGACTCAGTTTTTAGTTAACGTTACCTAGACATCATGTCAATTTTGGCGACACATCTGACCGGTTTCAGTTCTGTGACGTCACTTCCGGTCATCACTTACAATTTGGTAATGTCAGTTTTGGTCTGGTGACATCACGTTGTATTTGATGTAATGCTCGCACAGTCTTTGCTGAGTCATGATCATGATTTTGCATGACCATGTGAAATGTCTGGTCACGTGATATGATCCACACCAGCGCACAGACCATATATATATTTGGTACCGAATAGTGATGCTGGACGCCACCAAATGAGCCGACAAGCTCCTTATGCTTTTGCATAAAAGCTAATGGAAGGGTGGCTCTCTTCTACAGCAGCAATTCTTGTGGTTGAGTAGGCCGATTCTGATGTGGCCACTGCTTATGTAGACTGCTTATGTGGTGTCCATGATGGGGAGGGGGGGGGGGGTCTGTAGGCCTCACTGGCTTATGGCAAAATTGAAACATTTTTGAAGTCTAGTCATGGTGTACATTAAACTAGTTCACGAGTTAATGCTCTTTGAGCGACCTATGCAACTTGTTTTGAAAGATTACTGTTTAAGATGCGAATGAATGCATCCCAGGTAAAATATTGGGGAGTTCCTACTTTCATCCATGTACATTTCTTCTGATTCCTGTGATGATGGAGCAGCTTTTATTGTATTGAGTCTAGCCACATGTTTTGCTTGATAGGATGGCTTCTTTAAGAAGCTAGGAACAGTGACTAAATATCTTGGTTGACTGAAAATTTTCCTTTTCATGGGCTTCGTGCTGTGGGCTTCAGGTCTATCGCTGCGTCAAGTGCAAGAAGGAGTTCTGTTTGGACTGTGACCTTTTCATCCACGACTCACTGCACACATGCCCTGGCTGTGCAAGCAAGTTGCCGGCACCTGATGCACCATCCTGACATTAAATAAGCATTGCAAAAGTATGATTGTGTCAATTCGTTTGCAAAGCATGACTATCTACACAGTTGAAATCATAGTTTTTTTAAATTTTTATTGCATTCATGCTTGTTTCCATGTCATAAACTGCTTTCATTTGCAAAGGTCAAAAAGTCACTTGCAGCGGGAACAGTATGGCCGCATTTGTCACTGAATGTCGGTACTGTGTGCTTCACAGTGGCAGTAAAGTAAAGGCCAGCGTGTGATCGCCCCGTAGTCCACTGCGCTGCTGCTTTTTAGTGTTGATTTTCGTCAAAATGTGTGCGGCAGTTTGTTCTGACGGCTGAACACTAGGCTTAAAGGTACATTTAACTGTGTCTTTTATGGTGTTATTGACTAAGGTGTGCAGTTAGAAGCAGTAGGGAAGGCAACACACGGCGATCATATAACCAATGACTGTTCAACAAGTATGAATGACAGGCACGCTGTGGCCTTTTTACTGAATAGCTTCGTCCTGGATGGTCAAGTCATTCTTCTGTGCAGACTGTTTCCTTTTGAATTGGAGTTCCCTATGCTTTAAGAAGTTAACTATTTTTTAATGTTGCTCTTGAAAAAAAAAAAAACGGGAATATTTGGGACAGCTCGCTCAAAACTTCGTCTTCATGCGTATAGGAGTGTACCAGTGCTGATGGTGCGTAATGTGTTGCTGTAATCATTTGAGGAAGCCTTTATATTGCATGGTTTTAACACAGCCATACGGCTGATGCAGTAACACGTTACCATGTTTGCCAAGCCGTATTTGCTGTACGGTCATTTTTAACAGGGTTAGCAGGGTTTCTGTATGACGGTTCTAAAGCAGCCACACCACCGCGATTTTGATGAAAGGGGGCCATAATGCTATCACATTAAAATGAAAACAATTTTCTGGCTGTTGTACTATGCTTAAGATGACGTCAAAAGAATAATGTCGTATTGACGCTTCCTAACATTGTAATGTAGAAACTGGACCACCATCCTGATTTTTGCTGTGATTGCAGTGTAGGTGAAATCTGCAATGCACCCGGTCAAACACCTGTAAGTGCGGTACTCGGCGACGAAGTCAAACAGTGTCCAGCTGAGAATACGGGCACTGTCCACAAAATGCATGCTGTTTTACGCCACTCCGCTTTCTCGCAAGGCGCGCACGACCGTTCGAAGGACGCGATGCGTGCTGAATAGTGGTAAAGGTTGGTGGCAGTGTGCAAGGGAACACGCGATGAGCATTCTACCAAAGATTACTTTCCATTTATGAGCAAACAGCTCACTTTCACTTCTTAATGTCATATTACGGCCCCCTTTCGCCACAGTCATTGCTGTGTGTTGTCTGCATGGTTGTCTAATTTAGCCGTTGGAGACGGGGACGCTTCCACTTCGCCATGACGGCTCGACGTTGTTAAACCACCCAGCGTACCTTGCGGAGCGCACGCCGCAGGGAGGAGGAGGAGGCTCGGAGGGAAGAGCGAAGCGATTTGGTTCATTCCATGATGTCTCGACGTCGCGCGCCTGCTCAGCGCCTCGTGCCCCATGCTTCGCCCAGTTCGATGGCGGATGCCCTCGACCAGCGAAGACTCGTTGCGACAGCCTGACGTGCTAAATTGCGGCGGCGAAGATGATGGTGGGAATTAAGAGCAAGGCGGCAGGGCTAAGCGGTGCGAGCAGTCGATTTAAAAGGAATGCGTAGAAAATGCGAAGCGCTAGCGGAGGCGAGACGGCTGACACCCTGTCATTTTAGGTTTGTCGCATCCCGTGTATGATCGCCAGTTGTTTCTTTTTTTCTTAATAACTTTTTCTTTGAGTGAATAATACCCACGCGACTTTTTCTTCAATGGAAAAATAATGACAGAATTCATTCTGTGCAAGCTGGCTGTTCCTTTTCATATCGCAGCTGCGTGTGCATACTTTCACAGGCGGCATGTGTGGTCCTATTCGAAGGCGCTGTGCTGCACAGTTGCTGCGTTTGGATATCCACTGACGGCACCTAATGCATCTCATGGTAGCACCTCGGTGCACTTTTGCTAATGCAGACTCCCGAGCTCACATGGAAACCTAGAGAAGGCAAGCCTAGCAGGAGGTGGCAGAAAGTTAGGTGGCGGATGAGATTAAGAAGTTTGCGGGGATACGGTGGCCGCATCTGTATAGGACAGGGTTAATTGGAGAGTTATGGGAAAGACCTTTGTCCTGCAGCGGGCGTAGTCAGGCTGACGATGATGTTTCTGTTTCTGCTCGCTGCTTTCACAGCCACCCTTAACGTCACTGCCACACGTTTTATATTTGTGGTCACCACATCAAATATTTGGTCGGCAATAGGCCGCTGAAGGAGCTCGGGAGTGAAAGACATGCGCTCACAAGTCCATGTTTATTACAGAATCTACATTGGCTTCTGCCTAACGAGGCCCCAGCACACGATCTCAAGCAGAGCTTCCTCTATAAGTTGGCACTCTGTTTTTTTGGTGATTTGTAATATGTCGCATACGCCGCATTTCTAACCTAAAGTCAATGTTTGAACGGCCCTGTAGCAAGTATTGAGCCGCTTGGTTACTGACAGTAAACAGGCGTGTGGTGGCCTCGACCAAATCGGCCACACCTGTGATTGCTCTCTTGTTTCTTCACCTCCCGTTGCTTTTGTCAAGATAATGTCAAGATCGGATGGAACGAATCGTTACAAAACGTGGCTCCTGGATATTCTACTTTTATGCTAGTGTAGGCCTTATAGCAGCTGCCACGATGGAATACATCAACGTTTCGCTGCCCCAAGCGGCAATTTTTAACACGCTTTATGTTCGGTGGCAGCCTTCGCGGCGGAAAAACATCGCGCCTTTTCTGCTTTTTCAGCTGAGCATACCTATTGCCTTTAATTGCCCAGGTTGTTGGCAGTGTGCCACTGTTTGTGTGAGGGAACTGTCCGGGTCATGCGTTGAGACATTCTAGATTACTCGTTTTGTTTGTTGTTATAAAAGTGAATGAAGTGGTTTAGTGAAGGTTCCACCTGCATATGATGGAAATACTAACGTCTTCTGCTCCAGCAGTGAGCCGGAATGGGGCCAGTCACATTTTCCACGCTTGGCTGAATCCTCCGTAAGGATTTAGACGCGGTAACTACAGCTAATCTCGACAATGTTCTTTCAAAATGCATTCTAGGCACATCTATTAACTTTTGTATCAGTGGGAATGAGAGTTCCTCTTACCTTCAATTTGAGCCTTCAAGAGATCTGGAACGCTGTCGATTCATAATGAGCCACACAGCATGGTTAAGAAGAAAACTCCTTGTGCTCTGTACTTTAGAAAAAGGGTGTAATTCGAGAGCACGGTCGATCTATGGTCCTTTATTCGTCTTTGAAAACAGTTTATTTCACAAGATCTCGTCATGCTGTCTACATACACTCTGTGTCTGTGCAAGACAAATCAATTCACGTGAGCACAACTGCAGTTAATGCATACAGTGGAGTTAAAAATACTTTGATTCATCTTGGAATCGATGTAGTCGGCAAGACCTTACTGAAGACAAAAAACACGTGCTCGCTGCTGCTGATCTACATAGTTAGAAATGACGGCACAAAAGCATATACACACCTCACAAAGATCGTTGTCGTCGTGGCCGAGCACTGACGCGCTCGGCCAGTCTTTTCTCCTTTGTACAATATAATCATCTTTTGGCACTATCACAGATCAGAAAGACGAGACACCACAAACAGAATCTCGAGCGATTAGCGCAGCTTTTTTTTTTTCATAACAATAAGCAACACACCATGCATGCACGCTGCTTGCACAACAAGAATGTGCCGGCATTGTATGAGATAACGACGTGTGGCATACCTAGCAAAAAACAAGAGGTGTGGAGATTGTTGGACGTGATGCTAGAACGACGTACACTGCAACCGTCTAAGAGACCGGAACAAACCTTGCCTGCTCTCGTGGAGCTGTCTTCGGCTCAATCGGATTCTCTTGAAATGTCCTCGCTCGACGAACCTGCCTTTGCCGCTTAGTCCGGCCAAATTTGATGCTTTTCCATCATTATACTTCTGTAATGTCCTACGATGCTTCTTTACTGGGTGCCAACCTGTTCAAGCGAGCCTTACTATAGCCGGATACAATTCAAGAATGAAGCGGCTTTTCCCCGTCAAAAGACCCCATTCCAGCCAATGTCGTGGGCCGGTTCTCATGAGCCTGAAAGCGAGACAGTGCAGGGAGTGACATATGAGAGGGGATAGTTCTCTCCCTGCATTGTCACGCTAGCAGGTTCACGGAAATCGCCCGATGCCGTTGGCTGGAATGGGGTCCTTTGACGGGGAAAAGCCGCTTTGTTCTTGAGTTGTATCCGACTATAGTCATGCAATACCTTTAGATACTAGACCTGCCATTTCGGATGTGTTAGTCAAAAGGAAAGAAAAGCTTATTGCCTTGCCGGGTCAGTGCTGATTGTCGAGTAAAAAACCTGTTGCCATAGTTTCGAACTTAAGAGAGTCCGAAAGTACGTAGAATGGTTCAAGCATTGAAATTTTCAAAAAAAGAAAGGAGAGCACTGTTCAAGCTCAGTGCATAAAAACCTGCCTGTCACAAGGTTTGTGTGCATCTTTTAATAAGAACAACCTTATTTGAAACTTATCTGCATGTTGTGCAACGTGCGGAACCTCCGTGACACACGGCAAACATATACTGTGTTCAGAGTAACGAAGAATGCTGTGAAGAGATGCAAACCGTAAACCAGCGCCGATAAGAGGACAGGACGATAGTCACGAATGAAAGACCATCACCTCCTGCAAGTGTGGAGGCGCGGACAAAGGCAGCCTCTGAACTGTACGATCATAATTCATCCTTGTCGCAACAAACATTCATGTTCGTGTCCGTCTTCTCGAGCGTTCATAGAAGTGCACTAAATGAATAAAAAAATGTGTCTCTGCATAACCTGGCTTTTTGAGTGCTGGCTCTTTCAATGACACATCCAAGCGAGCTGCGAGCTTCAAACGTTGTTAAACACCACCACTTCTTGGAGCAGAACCATTCTAGTTTGAACTTGATTAGCGACGACTCCCAGCTCCCCTTTCTTTTTTCTCTTACGTGTGCGCTAACGCTATTGCAGGCGTCGCATTTAGTAAGCGCGAAAAGAGAAACGGGTGTCTCAGTGAAAGTCTTGGCGTCTGGTCATCACTCTTCTGGAGGTGATCGCAAGAAAGCATTAAAGAAACGAACGTGCTGTACACTCAAAATGTTTCACGGTTACGTTTACTCATTCGCTAACGAAATGTCTGAGCTCGTAAACAGTGCACTCTAATTTGAGTATCTGCGGCGCAACAACATCAACTTGTACCGTAACTTGGATAAATTGTCTAAGACATTCTATAACGGTTCTAAAACACCACGTTCACAGTTTAGCGGAGCCTATGAGGGGTGGCTGGCTACTGAACAAGCGGTATCCAAGTTCTATGAGACGCAGCAACAAGCTCTGAAAGCGGTGTGGCTTTGAATACTAGATAACGGGGCAGATGATGCGAGAATTGTTTCCAGAGGCAAAGGCTACATGCGCCATGTCACGCGGTGATCCGCGCATGTCGAATACTGGTTAAGCGATGAGACAGATACGTAATATTCTACACCGATATGAATCTAAGCTGTGGATTCACAGTGACCAGCGTTTGCTGCGATAGCAGTTGCTGGGAGATAGTGGATGTGATTACACATACATAGGCGCCCCAAGCTCGTAACAAAGCATCCGCTTCTAGAACATACATTCTCCGTGCAGGTAAGTGACGGACGCGCATTAGACGTGCTGTTCACACTGAAGGCAGGAGTTATATATGCGAGCGATACGACGTGATTAAATCCTTAAAGCGCTTCAAGTGTAAGGCCTAAACGAAGGGCACAACCACATGAACCACGTGCTGTGGCAGAAGAAAGCACACGAGTTAGCGGTGCGCGAAAGTAGTTATCAGATATATACATATTATGTGCAGACGTATACAGTTCAGCTAAGGCTGCTGCGTTTTTAATTGAGACCACGGTGTTTTCCTGGGTGTGAAGTGTATACGAAATAGAGATATGTTTTAGTTGCTGCCAGGATCGACGAGTAGGCGCAAAGCGGGACTGGAAGACGAAAAGGGAACGAAGGGCATAGACGGCCTTGTACGGTCTTCGAGGTTGCTTTCGAACGAGAAATGTCGCTAAATGCGCATTCGCTGGTGAACCTACGCTGAAAACACAGGACTTGTTCAATGACGAGAGGTAGTTCACTCACACCACTGAATCTAATTCGAATCCACGCTCCTGAAATGAATGGCTGCATCGCTCCAGTGTTGCAGTCGAACAACACAGCCGTGCACAGACCTGTATAGAGCGCTCGAACTGCGTGCTGTCTGCGATCCGCAGCGCGCAGAGCGACGTCTAACGGCAGCGCCTGCTTCGAGATAGTGCAGGTCTGATGCTCAGACGATCCTCAAAGGTGCGCTATCTCGAACCAGGCGCTGCAGCTAGACGTCGCTCTGCGCGCTGCGGAGCGCAGGCGGCACGCAGTTCGAGCGCTCTAGATAGGTCTGTGGACGGCTGTATGACCGTCACACACTTCCTCTGGTACAGGTGCGTTGAGGAGATATTAGGGCGCATAGTGCAAAGTTGCACAGTTGTTGTTTTACTTGGCTCTTTACAGGTTCTGCGAGTTTCGTCATTGTACGTGAGCTCCATGCTCATGACTGCGCGTTGCAGCGACATTCCTCGTGTCAGATGACCATAGCGGACCGTCTCGGAAAGGCTTTGGGAATCGGCTAGTGTCGTGGCTGGGGTATATGAACAAACAAACTGTTTTCCTCCGGTCTTTCAACGATGGCAGCTGCTTCTTTTTGTACCCTGATACAAACTGAGCGTGTGTGTTATCGACAGCCTGGCGCTCCCGTCGCTTGTCTGAAAACCAGTGGATGATCTTTAAAGGATTGAGAACAGTGGACCACGTGTGTGACATAATCTGGCTTGCGTATCATACGCTCATCTTTATGATGAGCTAAATTTGGTGTTACAGTATTATTTATAGAAGCACCGAGCTAAATTTGGTGTTACAGTATTATTTATAGAAGCACTGTTAGCAGGGCGGACCGAATGACCACATGCGAAGTAATGCCAGCAGGTAATCACTGCCGTGGTTATGGCAGCCGTGGCACTGGTGCTTGCAATTTCAACTGCGTAAAGCTGTCGGTATTTTTCACTGCTCTGGCAGTTCCCGAGAAGCGCTGCTGCAGCAAGAGGTGTTTCACTGTAGCACGCATCCGTTTTCGAAACAAATCTGTCAACGGCGCAAAGTTAAAGCCCGTATATGTTCAGATACTTGCACGGGCGGGTTTCTTGGAAGTATATAATCATGCTTTCTGCACAGAAATACCGTGTCTAATGCTCCTGCGACGTAACAGCTGCTTCCTGCAAGCGCCTACCGTTTTCCCATGCCGCGATCGATGCTTGCAAGCAAGGTTTTCAGACACGCGGCGAACGGTGCCTGCCGTGAGTACTGTTGTACTGATGCCAGTTTTGACACAATGGCGTTCGGACGTAGTACGCCTGCAACAAGTTCTGAATGTGGCTTCGTGTACCCTATACTGCGCTGCTGTTGCCATGAACTTTGAACTTAAAAGTGCGTGGCGAGACTGAAGAGTCCCTGGGAACTCGAGGGAGAAATTACCAGGCACCTGTCTCTCTCCATCCAGTTAATTATTACATCTCTAATCCTTTTCCTATCGCCCTCTACACGCTAAGGCGAGCAGATTAAGTGCCCGTGTCATCTAAAGCTCGTGCAGATTGTCAACCGAAGCCCACATGCAGATCGACTATACACGTGTACTGCTGTAAGGGGCTAATATTTAGAAGCAACACTCTAAACAGGTTTCCATCGTCACATCACGTAAGCATCTTTTTTTTCAACTCCTATTTAACATCGCTATACACGGATACAACTAAAAAACGTAGCGAATTTTCTCCGTCAAAGGACCCCCTTACAGCCAATGGCGTCGGCCGATTCTCATGACCCTGCCAGCTAGCGTGACAATGCATGGAGCGGCGCCACAAGGGAGAGAGGGGTCTATCCCCGACCATAGAGGGAAGGCATTTGCCGATGCCATTGGCTGGAATTAAGGGGGTCCTTTGAAGGAGAAAATCCGCTACGTTCTTAAGTTGTATCCGATTATAGCAGTATAACGTTGCAACAGCTCACGCTGTTGGCTGAACGGGCGGATGTTGGGGCATGCGTTGTTGGATAAAGGGGCAGTTTAGGAGAGGGCAGGTTGAAAAACTTTCTGGTGAAGAGGAAAGACATCATGCTGTTGTCGTTTGTGCAGCCTTTTCGTCATCTCGCCTACCTAAGCGCAGCTAACAACATTTAATCTCCACCAGCGCTCACTAAACCTGAGGCACCCGAGCTACCTCACTGGCTTTCCAGAGGGACACAGTGCTATATAGTTAGTGTTTCTTTGCGTTTTGCCACTTTTGCAGCGATTGGATCTGACTCGCGAGTCAAGAACTGTCTAGAAATAGAGCTCGGAGTACGGCTATTTCGTGATTCGCACTTTCATGCCACTCACAGAAACCATTACTGTAATGCAGCTTGTCAAGCGGGGAAGTTGGATGTTATGCGAATATCACCGTGCAGGTAGCTGCTCGTGACAGTCAGTGCTTTTTACAGAGAAGACAGTGCAGCACCACTCAAGATAACAGTCCGGACACAGGGACGTTTGTGAAAAATGGGAATCCCTGTGGTGAGCATTATCCGCTACATGAATCATGCAGGCATGAGTCATGTCTTAAGCTAAAGCCTTTAAAGAAAAAAGATGTGTATGACGGAACTCTCCAGATAAGATGACGGCAACATCGATTCTCCAGATGCAACGAAGCAGTTTGAAGAGCATGTGAATAATTCGATCTATTCGAAGTGCGTCTGTATTCGTTGCATCTTCGGAGACCGGGCGAAGAGAGACGCCAATCATTCCGCTTTCCCGTGACTCGTGGCGGACGGATTTTGCGAGACTTTGCAACCATACCTTCACGACGTCACTGCCCGAAGGCTCCGGGATAAACAAAGTCAACGCCCAGGCACAAAGGAGCGCCCTTTCCATCTCGTCCTTCACTTTATTCTATCCGGGTTTTGTCGCTCGTGTGGGAATATGCGGAGCCAATTATCCAGACAGTCCGTTTTAACCGTTGGAGTTGGTTCCTTCCGGTGTCGTTCACGACGCACCATTGACCATAGTCACGACCTTTGGATACACGCATTACCACCAATTCGGAACGGCGCTCAGCTAGTTGCGCTAAGCCTAACGACCTGTAGCGCTTCAATGGCAGGCGGCTCGGTCATTCTCTTTCTTACGTCACGGATGATGTCAACGCGCTAAATTTGAATGCTCAAATCATGCGCCATGTGACGGCAGCCATGAGAACTAGAAGTGTTTGTCCCGAATCCCTGGTAATGATCGGCTGTAAACGCTTCTGTCTTTCGCCTCTTTTACTCTGTTTATCTGCTCCCCAGCTGTAGGTGGCTATACTGGCTAATCTACTTGCCTTTCCTTTCATCTGTCTCTCTATCTCTCTCCAAGCACTCCTTTCGCGCACGACCTAATAGCGAAAGCTCTTGATCTAGAGCAAAAAAAAAAAAAATCTAAACAACCCACGTTTAACTACATACACAGCCGTTCAGCAACAGACACCCCGGCTGAAATGTACTCGACGAATGCAGGTCTGCGTTTCGCGCTCAAAATGCGGGCGGGTTCAAAGATCTACAGAAGCGAAAATGTAAGAAAAAGAAAGAAATGAAGGACAAAGAAAGAGAGAGAGAGAGAGAGGACGCAATAACTCTTCCCATAAACCAACGGCCGGTACGCGAACGGAATAACAGAGTGCTCGCGCCCCATAATCACGAGCCTTCGGAAACTGTCCGATTATACGGGGCGCCGGAAATGGAGGAAAACTCGGGAACCACTGTGCGCAGAGTGGGAGGGAGGAACGTTGGCTGGCCGTATAGAGCGAGCGTTGACATTCGAGCGGACGACTACATTAGAAACGAAGATAAGGCCCTCGCAGACAGTAGGTCCCTTAGACGGATTGAAATTGAAATTACCCGCTTCCTCGGGCGGAGTTGAATGCGAGCATGCCGTAGATCAAACGTCGGTCGCCAAGGGTTAGCGGAGGGTGCGAGGCGGTGGAGGAGGAGGAGGAGGAAAGCGGAGGAACTTCTGAACAGCAGCAGTATCGCCCTGGGAAATGAGTAAACAAAGAAAAAAAAACCGTTAGGACGGCTCTAGACAACGGGCGGCGGAGATAACGGTATAGCGGTAGAATGAATTGTTGCCCCCAAAAGAAACACGAAAGCAGAAAATGCATTCGAAGAAAAACGTGACCCTTTTCTGTCTGGCGGCGGAAAAAAAAAAAAACTCCGAAAGAAAAAAAAAATCAGGGAGATCAATACGTCAGGCGAATCCTGTACGGGCTCCAAAACGATATGTCACGTTCGGTGAAGTAAAGAAAAAAAAAGATGAAGAGACAAGATAAAGGAGGAGGAGGAGGAGGCGATACGTTGCACAAAGTGAGTCCTCCGGTCGGCACAAGGAACGGAACGCGGCGTGCTTCGAATCGCTTTAACGCGAAATCGACCCGCGGCCGCCGTCGTGTTGGTCGTCGTTGCCCTTTCCCTATATCAGGCGCTCGGTCTCGTTCGAATCGCGTCGGCTCCCTTCCTATACCGTGCAGGTCGTCCCTACGGGATGAACGCAGCAGCAAAGGAACGGCGGATCTGACCGTACAGCTATAGCGAGCGGTCAGCGGGAGAGAGCGAACGTTTGGCGGTGGTCATTCGATTTCTTTTGCGAGGGTACGGCGGGCGCGATTCTCCTGCGCAAAATGTCGGTTTCTGCCGCAGGCGACGTCCCTGCCTTTTATACGGGGACACGACAGAGACAGCAGGAAAAGAATTCCTGGAGTCTCATCCTTTATTCTCTCTCTCTTTTTTAATGTTTTGAAAAAGTTTTGTTGGACAGACGAATTGACTTTACGCGTAATTGAAAACCAAGGGAACGAAGAAATTGAGAACAAAAATGGACGGGGCGGAATGGCTAGCTTTTGAGACAGAGAGAAAAGAAAGAAAAGAATGATTTCAGTTTCTTCTTCGCTTCGCGTTCTGCCTAGGCTTTCGTAAGAATTGGAGAACGTGGTTTTCAAATCAAGGCGACCGCGCGTGCCTTAGATTACATACGAGAGACGCAACTCGCAGAAAATCGCTGCCTTTTTTCCCCCTTTTCCTCCCTAATTCGCATTCTTCTTCGTCCTTGCAGGTATTCCCGTGAATTCTGTCGTCGTTACCGGGTAACCAAGCGCGAACATCAGATGCATGCTTTGTCACATCGGCGGCTTTTATAACTTTCCGGGCCACGTTTATTACAAAGAAAGCATTCGGTCTCTACACGGCCAGGACCGCCTCGGAAATTTGGCGCGCGATCGCAATGTGACGATGTAGAAGAGTGACTAAAGCAGTTGGCTCGCCCGCTTTTGAGGGAGGTTGAATTTAGGTGTCGGCTTAATGGTTGCTGCTACCTTGCTAGCGTCGAAAACAAAATAGCAACATTGCACGACGGAGAAAGGGGAGAATTCTATTGAGAGCTTTCTCCGCGCTTGCAGCTGTGAACGCGTTTGTTATGCGCAAAGCCGTCTTTTTGCTCTACATAAACAAACCTCAGCTAGTTCTGTTCCCTTATGAAAACGTAACCACTGTCCACGTAATCACCTCGCCTTATTCGACTGTCCAATAGTTGTAAGCTGGTTAAGAACGTCCTGTCTGCGTTATTAAGGTAGTTAAAATGGCTCACTGAATTATTAGTGCGCTTTCGCATGACGTAGTTGTGTGTCAGCTTTGTACCGTGTCATCCCGAGGCGCAGACGCGGCCGCAGATTCTAGTGGCGACTTCGCGTTAAGTCGTTGTTAATCGTAATGTGAAACCGATTTTACTCTATGCTGCCCAGCTGTGCCCCGCATGGAGAAATGGTGCCCCGCTTATCTGGGAAAACACTGTCCTGTGTTCGACTGTGCTCCGCCTATTTTCTGGTTTCAACGTTCTTCTAGCGGCATCATCTTTTCACTCTTATTTACATTCGTTGAAAAAGAAGAAAAAAAAGCAAGTCACATCTATAGTTTTAGGCGAATCATGGTTAAATAGACGTTTCCCAGGTGCCGCCACTAACAGCGCTACTCCTAGTTCTGTCGGCTCGGAATTTATGTTTCGCGGGGTGCAAATTTGCGGTATAATTACACGACGCCAAAACTCTCCAATCTCTGCATAAGCCGCGACGAGTTCCGTTAGCCTTAACGACAGGCGTTGTGGTGGAGTCCCGAGTAGTTATGCGCGATCAGTGGTTAACGTAGGCGCTTTCAGGGTTCGGCCAAGCACCATCACATGCGGCGAACGTCGTCTGTGTGTCTAAAAGAAATAATATTAGAACAGAGCAAATTCGAGATAAATTTCGGTTCACAAGCGAGGCCGACAAGGAACCCTGCGTCCTCGCTTATACCTTTGATGTACCTAACATCGCCAATTCGTTTCAGGGGAAATCCCCAAAGTAGACTAGAGTTCAAGCAAATTAGTAATTACAATTAACGTTCACCTACGCGCAAACATGCAGCTACGTTCAGGTGGGGGACACCGATGATGCTGTGACCCACGGTTCGAACCGGGACGAAAGTTTCTCGAGACTATACGAAGGTTGCCTTAGAAGGCTGTCCCCTGTAGCTGTACGGCTATGCTCAGGTGGACGCTAATGGTAGATGTTCACCACTTTAAGACTGCACTTTCGTTGCATGGATTTCTGCGACTGACAAGTGTTCGCAAACATAGTCCCGCATCTGCGAAAGAAAGAAAGGGTCACTGCACTTCTGTCCCCGAAAAGTCGTGTCCCCCCACCTGCGCCCCTCTTTTTCAACCGCACCATTTGCCTCGTAACTTTAACGACCTGTCAGCGTGTCAGGGACACGAGAGTCACTCCACGCACAGAGTAGATAGCTGCGGCAGCTGTGCGTCGAGGACGGCCACGGCGGACGGATGGCGACGGGGAAAAAATGGGGACGAGAGACGACCTCCTTTTCCCTCCTCCTTCCCCAGGCCTTCCCTGGTTATTGCTGGTCGGCGGCAGTCGTGGACGTCGCTCGCTCCGTCTTCAGCGGAATACGGCGCCTCTCTGCGGCGAAGATGTCCAAGCGACGATCGCGCAGACGATTCTTCGGAGGACGTTTTCGTGAGCGGGGTGCACGCCTTAGTTTCCTCCCCGTGACGCTGTTAGGCCGGCTTGTTTCGTGCTCTGGGCGAAGAGAAAAACAGAAGGAAAAGGGTGTGAAATTTCACTGGGGCTTTGACCACTAATCCGCTCATGAACACTTTTCCTTCCTTAATTACAGCCTATAGTCCAATACGCCAGGAGTCGCGTAATAGGCTTTGGACCTAGAATTCTCTGCTTACAGTGTGAGTTGCAACATCACCTCTAGGAGGCTGATGCATAGTTTTTGTGTGAAAAAAAGAGAAGACGAAATGGGGGAAACATGTACGAATCATACGTAATAGTTATAGAAACTCTTCATTAACTTCGAGCCGCCGCGGTGGCTGAGTGGTTATGGCGCTCGGCTGCCGGTCCAGAAGACGCGGGTTCGATCCCGGCCGCGGCGGTCGAATTTCGATGGAGGCGAAATTCTAGAGGCCCGTGTACTCTGCGATGTCAGTGCACGCTAAAGAACCCCAGGTGTTCGAAATTTCCGGAGCCCTTCACTACGGCGTTTCTCATAGCCTGAGTTGCTTTGGGACGTTAAACCCCTATAAACCAAACCAAACCAATCTTCTTTAACTTCGCACTGTTTGCCACCTTGATCCAGTATGAGCGTCGGTATTTTAACCCTGCTCACAAAAATCGGAGAGCGGAAAAATTGACTCCCATGTAAGCGAACAGGTGAATTCTGGGCAAGCACTAAGCTCAACACAGGGCGACGCATACTGCGAACACAACAAACAGTAAAATGTGGTAAGAATGACGCTGCAGTTAAGTCCATGAGAAAATGTCCGTCTCCGCGGACGTTCTCTTGGGTGTGTACCTTCAAGGTTGCACTGCGGTAAATCTAACACAAATGAATACATTTATCATTCGAACTAGACTATTGCTCGATGTAGAGAGCTTTATACTAAACAGCCGTTCAAGTTTTCTGCTGTTCTTTCGGGCAAACTGGCCCTGGCTTACCAGTTTCTGCAAGCCGGCTGTGAAAGCATGGCGATGACCGCCAGAAGAAGAAGACTGCATTGGCGAATGCATGCCGATAGTGTAATGTAGTGTAGAGCGGACTGCTAACGTTCACGTCTTTCTGACTGCTCTCATGTGGAGCCGCGTCTTCGCAATTCACACCGAATGCAGACACGTTCGGACGTCTTCCTCACGAGTCCATATATCTTCCTACACTAACCAATACAAATATTTTCTACACACGAGAAAAATAAGTCACGGATAAAATAGTGCGCGATGCGCGTTCGCGCAAAAAAAAATTTCAGTGCGGTCGAGCAAAGCAGGTCAATAATAATAATAATAATTGGTTTTGGGGGAAAGGAAATGGCGCAGTATCTGTCTCATATATCGTTGGACACCTGAACCGCGCCGTAAGGGAATAGATAAGGAAGGGAGTGAAAGAAGAAAGGAAGAAGGAGGTGCCGTAGTGGAGGGCTCCGGAATAATTTCGACCACCTGGGGATCTTTAACGTGCACTGACATCGCACAGCACACGGGCGCCTTAGCATTTTTCCTCCATAAAAACGCAGCCGCCGCGGTCGGGTTCGAACCCGGGAACTCCGGATCAGTAGTCGAGCGCCCTAACCACTGAGCCACCGCGGCGGGTGCAGGTCAATGCAAAGTGCTGAATCACGAGTGCACGTGCATGCTCTATTCTCACCAAAAATACCAGCTGACCGCCTGACGGCGCAACCCAGAAATAATTTGTTCTTCCCGTGAATCCTTATCCAGCAAACTTTTGCCCATGATTGTACGACTGCATTCTTGCAACGACATCACGAAGTTGCGGCTACAGGTGCAGTTTCAAGTCTCATGAGCTTTCGGCATGCATGCGTTCACGCGTCAGTATACTGACCTTTCGTGACGGTGGTGGCTGCCCCCCTCGATCAGTGCTGGATGAAGACAGTGTCCAGCTCGGCCAGCCTCCGCTGGCTGCCCGGGTGGCTCCGGTGCGAGGGGACGATGTGTGACACGATGCTGTGCGGCTGCAGCGCCAGGGGCTGCAGCGAGATCTTGGGCGACGGCTGCCGAGGGGATCCCACCGCGGGCGCCGAAGGCAGCGGGATCTCCGAGGCGGCCGTCGAGCTGTGGATGCCGTACAGCAGGTACAGGGCTACGCCTGCGGTGGAACAGAGGTGGACGGTGTACAGGCAGCCGAGGGACCAGAGGCGAAAGGCTTCGGGACAGACAGTCTGTCCAGCTGATCCTTGTTTGATAATGATTCTGCGCAAAAAAACTCTGAGATCGATGTTACGTCACGAGGCGCGATAAGCGCCATGAATAAGGTTTGCGCTGTGACTAAGTGCTCAGTGCTTGGGAGCAGCGACTCAAGCCTGGTATTCATTTTATTTCTCGACCCACTCGTGGAAATGACAGTGGTAACCATCGTGAAGCGCCGAAGCGTATAGCTTCGCCTACTAGTCATTGATAACTCATGGCACGGATGGCATTTATGAGACCAAGCTAAAGCGGTGCATCTGTACACGATTTATTGCTTTTTCTGCGTTGTGGGGTGTCAGTTTCGCACGCCAAGTGTACGTGTAACTGCGCACATTTTGAAGCGGCGCTGCGTACCTATGGCCAGCCAGCAGACGAATACGAGCCAGGCCGAGACGAGCAGGTCGACCAGGAGGCAGATGTTGAGGAAGGCCCCGATGCAGGGCAGCCAGGGAACCATGGGCACGCGGAAGGCGGCCCCTCCGCCGTGCAGCAGGCTGGGGCCCAGCTGGGCCTGCGGCTGCCGCGAGAGAAGCACCAGCAGCGCGGCCACGGCCACCGCGCTCAAAGTCGATATGACCGCGCAAACGGAGGCCGCGTGGCCCTCGAGCCTCGAGCCGACCTCCATGGCTACCGAGAGGACGACCAGCGCCGCCACAACGCCGGAGACGGCCAGGTCCGAGCGGCGCGCCGTCGCCGGCGTGGGTTCGCGCAGGGACGCGCCGCCGCTCCCGGCCAGGAGTCCATCGGTGAGCGCCGCCACGCGCAGTCGCTCGCGGTACTCGCGCACCAGGGCGTCGATGTCTTCCTCATCCTCGGACGACGACGAAGCCGAGGAAGAAGGGGAAGTCGTCGACGACGCCGGTCCGGAGCTGCACCCACCGCCGCCTCCCCCGGCCGCTCCCGTGGCCGAGTCTTCCTTGCCCGGCGGCGACTCGTCCTGGATCAGGTCGTAGGCGGTGCGGCTGGCCGGATGGTAGCGGGCCAGCAGTAAGGCCACGCAGACGGCCGCATTCAGGGCCAGAGGCCCAACGGCCATGAGTCCCAGGAGCCTCGGGACGGGCGCCACCAGGGCGGCGAAAGAGGCGAGCGCTCCCGCGGCCAGGATGGAGCCGACGGGCCTGCCGGCGGTCGACGTCTTGGCGAGACCCCGGAAGAGAAGACCGTCGGCGGCCAGCGAGCGGACGGCGCCTCCCAGGGGCAGCAGGCCGTACAGGGCCAGTCCGACGAGCGCCAGAAGGGAGGCGGCACTCATGGCGGTTCCGGCCCACTCGGCCGAACAGGAGGCCAGCATGGCGGCCAGCGGTCGCGCGGTGTCGTGTCTCGCCTGTATGGTGACCACGACGGCCATGGCAAAGGTGAGCAAGAAGGTGAGCGCCGTGCTCAGGCCCAGCGCCAGCGGAAGGTCACGCCACGGCTGCGGGCTGTCGGGGGCACGCCGCAGCGCCGTGTGCGGGCCGATGAAGGCGTACGTGCACAGGGCCGCACCGGACAGGAGCTGCGCGGAAGCGGACGAAGACTCGGTCAAGGTTCGTCCACCGAAACTGCCTTCAGCGCACGTGGAAAAGACGGATTTCTGGCCCTTGAGTCCCCCCTCTCCGTTAGGAGAGAAGAGGCTGCACTAAGAAGAGAGAGTGCGTACTTCGTAGTGCGTAAGGACAGCTCTCTCTTTTATATTACTGTGTGGTGAGACAATGGCGGCTACTATAACAGGCGATGACCTCATATTGTATCGGCAAGCTTTGAAAGTGACAATGTGCACTGGCATGGAAGGCCGGTGTCTTCGTTTTCAGAGAAATTACGAAGCTATACTCTCACATTTTGCTTGTTTTTCTTGAGCCAGTGCCTTCCATGGTGACGCCTAATGGAATTTGCCGAAAATTTCATGGCCGTGCATTGCACGTGCATCCGTCGCTTCAGCGGTGGCGACTACATGCGCATGCATAGTACTCACCCCCGTGGGCGCGCTGTCGCTGAGCACGAGCATGGCGAGGCTCCACGAGTTGCCCGGCGCCGCCGTGGCTCCCACGGACCCCATGGCGACGAAGAAGAGCGCCGCCAGCAGCGACAGGCCGATCAGCGCCATGCCCAACCACGTGGGCTCTCGGGAGGACAGCAGCCGAGGCGCCGCGGCCACCGAGGCCGCCACCAAGCCCAGAGCTAGGGCCACCGGGTCGTACGAGCCGAGGGCCTGCGTCATCAGTGCAGTGCGGGACAAGGGAGGCGCTACGGCGTCTTTTTACGTCTTTGCGAGACCTCGAAGCATCATCATCATCATCAACCTAGATTACTTCCGCTGCAGCACGCAAATTCCTCTTCCACTGAACCGCCAGTTAGCCCTGTTGCTGCGGCCACCCAACGCCATCAATTTCGCAGTCTGTCCTCCTTACCTGGCTCTTTTTCGCCCCATGATACGTCAGCCTTTTCTTGTAATCCACTGTGTTACCATGACGGACTACTGGTAATGTGCTCTCCTCACTGCTATGTCGCGCACAGGCCCATTTCCTCGTCTTGGGTTCCAATGATATATCATGAGCTCGACTGTGTTCTCTAAATCATGCGGCTGAATTTGTCCCTCAACGTTACCCTGGTCATTTTGTTTTATACAGCTCGTTTCGCTGTCCGCAGTCAAATTTTAAGACGTCGTAAATCTTCGAGTTAAGGCCTCCGTAGGTATGCACTGGTAGGATGTCACTAATTATGTACTTTTCTGACAAAGCTCCTAGCCGGGGGCAAGGCTGTCGCGACAACAAAAACATTAAAAAATGAACAGCAAGCCTGGAAGCGCGAGGCAGAATCTTGCTTTCTTGCACCAGTTCGTTTCAGGCTCTGCAGCGACAGCCGGTAATGACGCTTCCGTGTCGTTTCCTGACCTACGGTACACTGTCGCGGAAACGTGTTACGTGGCCCAGCTGGCTACTAAAAATACCATATATCGGTAAGTAATGGAGTGACTTTCTCGGTATTTTAATGCATTAATCCAGATTTCTTAAATAAGGCTTGCCACTTAGCCCGCAGTGTTACGCTGACATAACTTGGACTACTTTTAGTCGCCTTTTGAACCTTAATATTTATTAGCCATAGTTGATGTAACCAGGTGCTCGGCGCATATTGGGCTTAGTTTCCGCAGCGACACTAGGCCACAGCGAGTAAAGAGTTGGTTCAAAATACCCAGTGCACAGGGTGAAGTTTTGAACGTCGTACTGCGTGGGGCGTTTACAACACCCCAAAACCTCAAAGTCTCTGGAAGGCGATGAAGACCAATCCTCACACCTGAGGCCCTTGGAAACTTCGTAAGCACTGTAAGTGCTCGACGTGCTGCTCAAAAATAGGCCCTGCGACCTGTGTTTTCTTACAAACCCTGCACGTAACACAAGTAATAACATCACATCGGTTGCCCCCTTACAAAAATGGTCCATAGGCAGTCTATAGAGTTCTTATGTACTCTATTGCCTTCCTACCAATATTTATTTTTGTCTATTCATAGTCGTTAGGCTGTCTGTAGACAAAAGTCTACTAAATGTCTATGGCCATAAATCTATGGATTGTCTATAGACTGTCTATAGAATTTGTATTGTCTATACTGTTCTCTAGGATATATTTATAGAAAGTCTACAGGCTTTATAGACAAAAGTCTATGGACAGTCTATAGACTACATAAAGAAGTTTTTGTAAGGGCCGTTACCTGCCAGGCCCTGGCCAGTGCTCCTCCGCTAAGAGCATCGATGGCGCTGCTCTGCAGCCGGGCCACGCAGGCCACTGCTGCCCCCTGGTGCAGGAGGGACAGCCAGCCGGCGGCAAATGCGGCCGCTTCGCCCGCCCACCGGTACAGACAGGCGTACAGCGAGTCCGGACAGGGACGCTGCCACGTCACCAGCTCGATCAGGCACAGACCTGGCCACGGGAAAGAAAGAGAGAGAGAGAGAGTATAGATGCGCTGTTATTTCTTGCACGACAGCTCGTCCTGAACGCATGCGTCCAATCAGCTAACCAGAGCACATTCTACTGCAAGTGAATGAAAGACTTCAAGATACGTGAACGCTTGAGCGGAGACGGTATGCATAGCTGTGGCACCACTGACTATCAGCTATGGCTCGAGCTTATACAGGGTGTTTCACCTAAGACTTCACGCAATTTTTAAAAAATATGCTTTTTGAGTTAGCTAAGCGCTTTTTGGCATAGCCTTGTCAGTGGTGTAATGCATAAGAATGCAGCTAAGACGTGCTAACCAGCAGGCTGGTTCACTAATATTGAACACTTGATTTTTAGCTATTACTGTTAGGCTCCTTAATGATTGAGAGCTCACTGTAAGTAATATCCATATCAGTTTTAAAATTTCGAAAACGCGGTTACCCTCGGCGCTGTGGCCCAACAAATTTTGGCTATCTCGGCCAGTTACGTGCACTGGAGAGGTTGCTTTGCCTCCAAGCTTCTCGAAAGCGCATTATTTTGGCGCGATGCAGCCGAAATTTGTTGGACTACAGCGCCGAGGGTAAATGCGTTTTCGGAATTCTAAAAACTGATATGGATATTACTTACGGTGGGCTACATGCCTTTCAATAATTAAGGAGCTCAACACTAATAGTTAAGATGCTATCAGGTGAATATTAGTGAACCATCCTGCTAGTTACCACATCTTAGCTGTATTCTGATGTATTACACCGCTGACATTGCTCTGGCGAAAAAAGCGCTCCTATAACAAAAAAAAAGAACCCTATTTTTAAAAAATCGTGTTAACACCATGCATATACTTGAGTGGAGAGTTGAGGTGCAAGTAGTACAACGGGCATGCTATCGTTGTGTGTAGTCGCGGAACAAGGCAGAACCGGCAGATGTCGCATCCAAGGGGATTTTCTGTTGTCCACGGTCGCACGTCCTGTATGATTTGGCACATGCATCGCTCAGTAAATGAAGAGCGCAGCATGGGGAAAAAGGTCGCACTGGCTCCGTGATTGGGAAAACTTTGTCTCAGAAAAGTCGAGCAGCACTGCGGAGGCCACAGTCAGTGTCAATCAACGACCGAATTGAGAAAATTGTTCGTGCGCGCATGATTCGTTTGCCCGTTGTCCACTGTGATTGAGGCGGAGGTTGTCGCTGGCTGCTGGCAGGACTAGCCTAGCGTTATAGGCTGCCGGCTATCTCATCGCCTACGCGACTGTCCAGGCAAATGATGGACAGGGTGGTTCCTTGGGCAGGTCGGTGCATACTTTGAAATATCTTGCATCGCAGACAGGACACAGATCCAACTTCTCTCCCATCTACAAGTCTGATGACGCTTCTAAAAGTTTTTACAGGATAATTGTTCCCGTTTCCTGACTTTTACGCTGCTGCCGACTTGGTCAATGCCTTACAAAAATGTCTTTAGACAGTTTGTAGACTGTCCATAAACTTCTCTCTATAAAGTCAATAGGCTTTCTATAGACAAACCGTAGAGAACGGTCTATAGGCAATGCAAACCCTGTAGACTGTCTATAGACAATCTATAGATTTATGGCCATACATTTTTACCAGACTTTTATCTATAGATAGTATATAGACTGTGAATAGACAAAAATAAATATCTATAGGAAGGCAATATAATCTACAAGAAGTCTATAGACTGTCTATAGACCATTTTTTGTAAGGGATTAGCGCTGTGATTACCGACGAAGAGCCACGCACGGGCGCTGTGTGTGTCTCAGCCGTCTTTGTGTTCTTTCAGCGCGCTGTACAACTGCTTTCAAAAACGAAACGGTTTCGTTGCTTGCTGCAATTTACAGCCTCAGAGCTGTACAGCTAGAATTATTACACCTCCACCGCCGTACTACTTGCTATCGTAAAGACGGAACAGGTAGCCTCCTAAGCAGAAAATGCCCACGAAGTTCGCACTGTTTTGACGTTCAAGGTGCATCGAAGTGGTTCCCGCGATGGACACAACGTGTGCCTCTCGAGTGCTAGCATGCATAAGTTCCTTCAAGACGAAAAAGTCATTCAGTTTTCAACGCAGCGATCTCCTCCATGCAGCTACACAGACTAGCGACTGGCCCACACGCAAGACATTCGTTGTTTTGTTTTTGACTGGCGTATGACCAACCAAGTAAGCGAAGTCATTGGCGTATGACCGACGAAGTCTTGCGTAACAATCTTGAGAAGGGTAGGTAGGTAGGTAAACTTTTTTATTGCGCCCAAAAACAGGGGACCAGTCAAAGGACCGGTTGCGCTGACTTAGAGGAGGTCGGCGGGGATCCTTTGGGATGCCGCGGTCTAACGGAGAAATTAAATCTCAGTGTAACACAAGACGCCATGATGTGAGAAATTGTCATCGTCTGTAGCCTTCTCGAACCGTGCCATCACTTTAAGTAGCGCTATCGACGAAAACAAGAAATTCGTTGGATAACAAAATAGGCCTTTATAATGACACCTTCTTTAGCGCTCTACGGACGAAAGCTAAGGCAGAAGCTTTCTGAGGTGGTCAAGTTTTCGCGTCCAGATTTCCCGACCTTATTCAATGCTGCACCATTCTTCGAGGTAACGGCAAAGAAATCACCTTCGCTTAACACAATGCTCGACGACATCCGGCGCCGTGGTTGCTGTAACAAACATGCTCGACATCGCAACAGCCTACGGAACAAAGACGACAAACACGTAAAAGAGCGAGAACAGCCCGGTGTCGTGTTTGCTTTTACTTGTTAGCCGTCTTCGTTCAGCATGCTTTTGCAAAACCAAGCGTGTTCTAGAGCACCGTCTTCGCTGGGGTGCAAACGTGGCCCGCCTGACTAGCCAACAAACCGTGCCTGGTGTTGGTTTTTGACGGTGGCGGATTTGAGGCGCCCTCCTCCCACCTTAATAGCCCCCTCCTTATTCCTTAACAGCCCCTCCAAGAGGTGTTCGTAATGCCCCGTCCCTGGTTCTTGATCATCCGTCTTCATTTCTCGGAATTACGCGTGGTATTCCGCGCTTCGACCACGTGTACTGTCCCTTCATTGTACCTTAGTTTATGAACGCAGCGAAATTGATAAACGAGCAAAAGCGAACAGTGAGGTTGCTCGCTGGAAGCTTCCAATTCTCGGTGGCGCTATAAGAAAACAGGACGGCGTTTTCACGAAGGTAAAAGCGGTCACGCAGGCTGATGAACACATCGAACAGACTGTAGTTGAGCCAGGGGGGGGGGGGGGGGGGGGGGCAAAAATTATTAAGAAAACGAACGCTCAGAAAAGAAACCCGCTGCACCGAACTGTACGCCTGTGCAGCTTGAGTGTCAACCCTAACACGGATGATTTATTCGCTGCCTGTTACATGCACCACGTATCGTTCCTGACCTCACATGGAGAGTAGGTGTCAGCGGCGGCAGACACTACGCTCTCCACGCTGCTCAATAGCAAGTGGGTCGGTCGTGTGCACTTCAAATTAGAGCAGGTGCTTGAACTCTAGCGCGCGCTGTCATTCGAGGTTCAGCGCACCGACGCGACACGCGCGAATCCAAGGACTCGTAAGAACAGCTGGCGCTCTCCCGAGGTGTGCAAGCTATTGTGCGAGAGAACAATGAAAAAGCATCTGTCAAAAAAGAAAGAAACTGGAGGGGAGGGAAAGAAAGAAAACTGCAAAAACGTTATTTTCGCAGTTTACAAGGCCAGACGCGCAAATAGAACGTTATCGTCTCGCTAAATTATATTGCTTCAAAGCAAAGCTAATATGCGCCTTTGGAGACACACAAAGCTGCAAGGTACAGATTATGTAGATTTATAAATGGGGAACTTCGCGTGTAATTAGATCTCAGATCTGTTCAAAACGATTCTTTTTTACAGTGAGGCTGTTAGCGGTCACTTGTGGCGCAACCAGCGTCGTCGCTGCTGCAACACATCACATGACCGGTCACATGTCGTCGCGCGACTGTGACGTCGCCATAACGTGACCGTGAAGTTAGCAAACATGTTATCGGCTACCTGATGCCGCGTAACCGGTGACGTCACCGGCAGTGAGGAACCTTCCGAGTGCGCTCCGCACAGACGTGGGCGGAGTCTTCATTCAGTCGCAACAGCACAAACAGCTTAATTGGTTAAACTAATTAACGAGTGAGCATAATAGCGGAGGTGCTTTTTATGTATTTCATTCCGTCCTTATTGTTCAGTAGCTCTCGCTAAAAACAGTGTGCTGCATCGCCCAGCGGGCCCCGCCGCGGTGGCTCAGTGGTTAGGGCGCTCGACTACTGATCCGGAGCTCCCGGGTTCGAACCCGACCGCGGCGGCTGCGTTTTTATGGAGGAAAAACGCTAAGGCGCCCGTGTGCTGTGCGGTGTCAGTGCACGTTAAAGATCCCCAGGTGGTCGAAATTATGCCGGAGCCCTCCACTACGGCACCTATTCTTCCTTTCTTCTTTCACTCCCTCCTTTATCCCATCCCTTACGGCGCGGTTCAGGTGTCCAAAGATATATGAGACAGATACTGCGCCATTTCCTTTCCCCCAAAAACCAATTATTATTATTATTATCATCGCCCAGCGGGAGCATCTGAGGGGCAGGAGCAGGTGCATTCTAATGGACATCGTGCAGGGTTGTATAAGATCGGAACAAGACAGCCAAAAAGCTTCACACAAGAGCACCGACGGCAAAAAGAAGGAGCACAGCACACCGGTGCAGCACCTCAATCTGCTCTATTAAGCGAAATTTCCGGCTCCAAAATTAATGGCGAAGTTCTCATAAGATTAGCAGGACGAGGTAACAGGGAGTAGTTCATTTCATTTGTTAACGCACACCTTCAAAGCCTAGCCACCGTGAGTAGGTGAGGTCGTTGTTGTTGGCCAGGGTTGGTTGGCCTCAAATAAAGCTGGCACATACCCACTAAGGGGGAGTGGCCAAGCACAGGCGGTTAATTGCTGGAAACAGCAACGACGTTTTGATGGGAATAGGAGCAGTAAAAATAAATAGGCTGACAGATTAGAAGACGCAAAGACGCAATAGCCACCCGATTCTTGGCCGATCCCCCAGTGTATGTGCCATGCTTTGATAGGCTAACAACAACAGCGACGCGCGTCGCAGAAACCGCGTCCACTGGACAGACGACGACGGACGCTTCGGCGACACACTCTGTCACCCGTTCCGCAACAGTGCAGTAAATTGTACTCATCTGTATAACTGGCGGCGCTTAATCCAGGATATGACAGCCAGCCACACTAATGTTCAAAAAAGGTGGTGCAGGCAGAGTAAAATGAAAATTGTTTTTTGAGGAAAGCAAATGACGCAGTAACTGTCTCACTAATCTCGGTGGACACCCGAACCGCGCGTTAAGGGAAGGGATAAAGGAGGGAGTGAAAGGAGAAAGGAAGAAAGAGGTGCCGTAGTGGAGGGCTCCGGAATAATTTCGACCACCTGGGGATCTTAAACGTGCACTGGCATCGCACAGCACACGGGCGCCATATCGCTTTGCCTTCATAGAAACGCGGCCACCGCGGTCGGGTTCGAACCCGCGTACTCCGGATCATTTGATGGGTGCCTTAACCACTGAGGCACTGCGGCGGGTCAGCCGCCAAGAGCTTTAGAAGTGAGAGTGAAACGCTGACTGTAACAGTTGGCGTAAAACACGATTCATTATTCGCACTCGCACCTGCCGCGGTGGCTCAGTGGTTAAGTTCGGCTACTGATCAGGAGTACCCGGGTTCGAACCCGACCGCGGCGGCTGCGTTTCGATGGAGGCGAAACGCTAAGGCGCCCGTGTACTGTGTGCGATGTCAGTGCACGTTAAAGATCCCCAGGTGGTCGAAATTATTCCGGAACCCTCCACTACGGCACTACTTTCTTCTCTCAGTCCCTCCTTTATCCCTTCTCTTAAGGCGTGGTTCAGGCGTCCGCCGATATGTGAGACAGATACAGCGTCATTTACTTCCCCCCCCCCCCCAAAAAAAAAAAAAACGAACCAATTCGCACTCGCCGCCATGTGCTTACGTGATCCCAGAGTAGTGGCAAGCACTCGTGTGGTGGTGCTGGTTTCTCAATGTGCCACACGTCGTTGCCACTTCGTGGTACAGAACAATCATTTTTTCTTTTGCGGCTAACGTTGTCAGCTATATCTGTCGATGTCGTCAATCCCGGCACAGGCTCCCAAATAACGCCGTCTTTGTAAAAGGGATAACATCTATCCCACTATATCGCGAAGCTGCAGCAATGGAGCGGCTACCTGCAAAAGTTACCGCGCCCTTCGTAGGGGACACTAAACACAGCAGCCTCTGCAAATACGTAGGGCTGATATTTTCAAAACATCGTCATCCCCACGACATGTACAGTCATCGAAAAAAGTTTGAGAGATGCGGATTCGGGGAAAAGAATGTATTTCGGCGTTGCCTCGCTGGCCAGTCAGATGGCATTCTTTTAACAGATGGAGCATGCCTGTCTCGTCGCGATTATATGCATTTCATTCACTTGCTGTACCTAACCGCGCCGCAATAATTTTTTTCCGTGAATCCGCATCCCGCAAACTTTGTCCATGACTCTACACTGTTCTCATTACCGCCTTCGTTGGCAGACTTGTGGCGTGCGTTTCGCCAGCAGTGCTGACTGCCGGTCACATGAGCGCAGTGACGCGGCGCGCCACTCTGCGGTGTAAAAGTGCTGCTCTCTGATTAGAGCAGCAATGCCCTAACTTTTCTCCTCCCAAATAAATGGTTTTAAAGCTACTACTACTACTACTACTACTACTTCTACTACTACTACTACTACTACTACTACTACTACTACTACTACTACTACTACTACTAATGTATTCAAAAATAACTCCACGCAAACTTTATCAGGCAGAAAACGCTTTTAGTCGTCTGTCGCTAGGCTCATGCTGGGTATATTTTCACCGCGGAAAAAAAGCCACCGTTCACCACCGTGTCGCCACCATCGTCCCAAGAACAAAAGGAGCGGCAACAAAAGAGGGAGACGCAGAAGAAGAAGCGTCCATGATGGCGGCGGTTGCGGCTCCCACCGCAGCTGTCGTTCGGTGCACCACTGTAACACGACGGCAGACCAGGGATCGGCGGAATCGCGGCGGGAGGCAGCTCGGATACCGAACAGCAGACGCTGGTGAGCCACCCGGCGCTTCTCGCCGACCGGAGGGGCCTTTACGTGATCGTCGCCGTGCTGGGCGTTTCCATCCTGGGCTGCATGCTCGTGCATGCCTACCTACTCGCCCACCGACCACGGCAAGCTGGAGCGGAACGATGAGGATGTGCGTAGCTACATCGCGTCCCCGGACAAGGTGGCCAAGCAGCGGGGTAGGGGAACTGGTGCCAGGACTGGCGCTGCGCTCTCGCCTGCCCGCGCACATACAACGCGACCGGGACAAGGCGGCCGACCAGCACCGGAGCTGAACTGGTGGCAGGACTGGCGCTCTTGAAAACCGCCCGCACGACACGAGGCCTTGCTGCCGACAGTAGCTACGGGTAGGCTGGCATCGAGCCGAAGGCGGGTGGTGAGGAGCCGAACGCAGGTTACCTCCAAGTGGTCCAGAGCGTCGACGACTCCTCCGCTGGGGCGGCTATGCACGAAGCGTCTCGGCGATGCCTGTGGCCAGCACACCTATGCAACCGTGGTATTTAACATCGATTCGAATTCCTCGTGCTGTGAGTTGATCGATTCTTATGGTGTCCCTTCGACTGGCGTCGATGCTTCTCCGTCGACGGGAACTGTCCGCTGGCTTTCCGTGGCGACTAAGTGCGCCCTCAAATTGCGTTCATTGTGCCAGCGTTCCAGCCTCTGTGGAATACGATCGCCACCGGAGAGCCGGCCTACGATACAATGAGACTGGCTTCTCGTGTTCAGTGACTGCGGCAATGGGACTCTGCTCATATAATCTGAATGATCCCTAGGACGGCGCCACTGCGCCTCGACGGGACGCAGTCCGACAAATTTTCTGGCGACCACGCGCCATCGAGTAATTTTCGACCTATGAGCGTCCTGGAGGAGTGTACGATAATAAATTCGCGTTAAAAAAGAAATTGCCTCTAGTGTCGTTACTTCGGCTCCAGCGGCTCACGAAAGAGAGGCTTTGATGGAATAGCTACTCATGACGTGAGTTTGGTATTTTTTTCGAGTTGGTGCTGACACAGTCGTTACGCGTCTCTTCGTTCTGTCATTAAGGAATAACTGAGCGTCTCTCATGCTGACGCGACAGCTGTGTGATCGTGCCTTCGTTGGGCGCAAATAAACGCGTTTGTCGTCGCATAGAACAGTTATCGTGGCCGTTTTAATGAAGCTATACTTATCAGTACTTTGTTATCATCTTAAATTTTTATTTGTCGTCTTGTACTTATGTTAGCGGGGAGGAGGTGACCACGGCTGGCACAAAATATGTGCTATTTGGATGGAGATATGTAGATGCATTTGTCCAGCAGTGGCCGTAGTCTAGCTGACGATGATACTACTGCGAGAAAGCATTGGCAGTCAGTGTGTGCAGAGACGTCTACTTGTATTTTGACATCGCCTTCTAACTGCACACCACCTCTCCCTTTCCGACCCTCTTATGCCGTGTGGAGTAGCAGCGATGGAGGCGCAGAACTCAAAAAGGCGTCCGTGTTCGATGTCAGGGGACGTCAAAGCTTCCTGCAAACTTTATCCTACTCGAGTAGTCCCGCGTTCACTACCAACTCCGTCGGGACTTTATGAAGTAGAAGACACTTTCGCTGTAAGTCTGTGGTTTGGTTTATGCTGGGCAAACTTTTACTGCACGGAAAAAAAAACCTCGGCTTGTCACCACACAGGGCGCCCCCATCCACCCAAGAACAAAAAAAAAGGGCAGCAAAAGAGGGAGACAGAGCAGAAGAAGCGTCCATGACGGCGGCGGTTGATGCTTCCATCGCAGCACTCTCAGCGCTTCAATATCACCCGGTGGTGCACCAGGGCTGGACAAAATTGCGGCGCGAGGCAGCTCACAAGGAAATAAAGCTGGAGCTTCATGGCTATTACAGATCTGGATATTGCTGTCCCTCTGTACCTCCTCGAAGCGGGCACGGCCCCCGCCACGGCTACGGGAGGTTGTGGGTTCGACTCCCACTACCGCCCGCTCCCAACAGTTTCCTCGAATGGGTAGAAGCCATTGCCTGGCCTGGTGCCCGACCTCTCAGGGTGCATGGCCTGGGAAAGGAGCCCGCGCCTTCTAATCCCCACACTGCGGTTCCGGGACTGATATTGCGGGACTACTGCATGATAATGAAATGAATTTGATATTTCAGAATTTGTTTTTGGGGAAAAGGAATGGAGCAGCAATGGTGTCATCTCGGTGGACACGCGAACCGTGCCGTCACCAGGACACATGACCATTGTTCGGAGAACACCCAAACGTCTCTCACAGAGTTTATGCATGTTAAGAAAAGCAATACTCGCAATACCAAACCCAACACACGAGCAGTGGGAGAAGGCGTTAAGGTGAGCGCCCTAGCCATGGCTACTGATCCGGAGTACCCGGGCTCGAACCCGACCACGGCGGCCGCGTGTCGATGGAGGTAAGACGCCAAGGCGCCCGTGTGCTGTGCGATGTCAGTGCACGTTTGAGATACCCAGGTGTTGGTGGTGGTGGTAAAGGTTTATTTAAGATGGTCGAAATTATTCCGGGCCCCTCCACTACGGCACGTCAAAATTATTGCCGAGCACTCCACTACGGCACCTTTTTCTTCCTTTCTTCTCTTAGTCCTTCCTTTCTGCCTCCCCTTACGGCGCGATTCAGGTGTCAGCCGATATGTGAGACAGATACTGCGCCATTCCCTTTCTCAAAAAGCAATTTTCATTTCAAATTTTTTTATATTATGGAAACTGTCGCACCAGCTATTTAGATCGGAATTTGGCACCAACTTACTCAACTTTCTGTTCTATTCCACACGTAATCACTTCAGTTTTACGTTTTTCGTATTTCGTCGGCAACGCCGAGAACATACCATCTATCCGTGATTATGTAATCACATCGTCACTAACGTGAATAAATAAATGCTTTCAGTGGGTGTGCGATGAGGGCATGCCACCTATGGCCATCTGATCCAGGTCAGATATGCTTTTTTGTTTAAGCACTAGCACACGTTGGTTGTGATTGTCCATATATTTCGTGTTTTCTCTTTCAGATGTATCAACAGTTGAGGGTCAATGCGTCTCTCGTCGCCGCGCTCTGCCGTTTAGAGGAAGAGTTTTTGGTGAGCGGCAGGACTCACAGATGGCGCCAGCTGTAAGTCCTGCCACTCACCACTGAGCCGTTGCCCATAAAACCTCCCAGGTGGAGGCAACGCTGTAAAAGCGATGACATGCAAGTTTCAAATCATCGCTACACAGCCCCCAACATAGCCTTCGTGATCGTCTCCTTTGTTGCGGCGCAGTGACACGTTCTGTGGCTCTGTGGGCTGTACCGTGAGGGCGCTGCTTTCGTGGTCAAGTAGAATTTCATGTTTCTCAACCAGAGGGCGCTTATGCAGCTGTCAGTCGAGCGCTTTCTGCCAAGAAGGCATTCACGCTGCGCAAGACGGTCTGAGCTGACGTCAGTGTCGGTTATCCGCTGCCTGAGATCGAAAGGAGGAGCAGAAGACGACGCCGACGAAGGAGGACAAGCGTTCATGATGGCGACGGTCGCGGCTTACACCGAAGCTCTCATTCGACGCTTCAATATCTCCCGGCGGCAGCTCCAGGCTCGTCTACATCGGGACGGGAGGCAGCATGGACGCCCAGCTGCAGACGCTGGTGAGCCTTCCAGCGATGCTCAGCACCCGGACGGGCCTTTACGTGGTTGTCGCCGTGCTGGGCGTTTCCATCCTTGGCTGTGCGTGTGTGCTGACCTACACGCCCACCGACCACGGCAGGCTCGAGCTGAACGCCGAGGATGTTGGCGTCGGAACGGGGAGCAGCATGGACGCCGAGCTGGAGACGCCGGTGGACCAGCGAGGCTCAACAACCGGACGGGCCTTTACGTGGTTGTCGCCGTGCTGGGCGTTTCCATCCTTGGCTGTGCGTGTGTGCTGACCTACACGCCCACCGACCACGGCAGGCTCGAGCTGAACGCCGAGGATGATGGCGTCGGGACGGGGAGCAGCATGGACGCCGAGCTGCAGACGCCGGTGGATCATCGAGGCTCACTAACCGGACGGGCCTTTTTGTGGTTGTCTCCGAGCTGGGCTTTTTGGTCCTGGGCGGTTGTGCGTGTATGCTGGCTTATTAGCACACCAACCACGGGAAACTGGAGCGGAACGATGCGGATGTGCGTAGCTACATGGCGTCCCGGGTCAAGTTGGCCGACCATTGGAGAAACGACACTGGTGTCGGGACAGGCTCGGACGACGTCTGCCTGGATGTATCTAGAAGGAGAAGACTGCGGCCGAGATGCTTGCCGTAAACGAAAACCCTGTCCAGTACGCACGGTAGCGCGACCCGTGTTGTTGAGAGAGGACGCCGATATGGTTTTTTGATCTGAGATATCTTCGGCCAGCATTTGTAACGTTGAAATATAGAATAACTATTCGTGTTCGTGTATACGGCTTCCATTGTGTGATCTTTTTGGCGACGGCGCCTGTTGGCCCCTCTTGCGCCAACAGTGACGCGATCGGTTTCACGTAAAGAAAAAAAGTGCGTTACAAATAGAGAGATAATGAAGCCGACTTGAAATTACTAAGGACGTTATGCAGATAAGAACCAACCGTGTGAGAGATCAGCGCGCCAATCCTGTGCCGCGTGGCAGGTAAGTGAAAAAATTAGCTGCGGTTCAACTGCTGCTGAACCTGGTTAGAGAGCGAAACCTATGGTGTATCGGGCAAATATAAACGCGGCTTGGCCTCTAAAGATGAGTGCGTTCCGCACACTGGATAGGCAACGCGCCCAGCCTGCCAGGTGGCGGTTAAATTAATGGTTGGTCGCGAGAGGTTGTTGAACCAATGAACGCTGCGACCTATTGCTGCAGTGCTGCATGTCTGTAACAAAGTTGTCAGCGCTAACGCATGCAGCCTACATCTCTCTCGCCTACCGCCACGTACGTCAAAGCGCGGTGGAGGCGTCCACTGCCCCAGGGAGCCAGTTATGCGCCTTCCTGTCCTCAAGATCATCGGAGCGTTGTCAACGCTTACGTCAGTGAACACAAATTACGCCGGCGGTATATAGCTTCAGTGCCGGGTTCCTGCTACAACGTTGTAAATGCCAACGAATGCAGCGCACATCTGTCACTGCCGCCATGTAGCTTAATGGGGTTGGTTTAATAATAATAATGATTGGTTTTTTGGGGAAAGGAAATGGCGCAGTATCTGTCTCATATATCGTTGGACACCTGAACCGCGCCGTAAGGGAAGGGATAAAGGAGGAGAGTGAAAGAAGAAAGGAAGAAGAGGTGCCGTAGTGGAGGGCTCCGGAATAATTTCGACCACCTGGGGATCTTTAACGTGCCCTGACATCGCACAGCACACGGGCGCCTTAGCGTTTCGCCTCCATGGAAACGGCCGCCGCGGTCCGGTTCGAACCCGGGTACTCCGGATCATTAGCCGAGTGCCCTGACCGCTGAGCCACCGCGGCGGGTACGTAATCATTTCAATTTTACGTTTTCGTATTTCGTAGGCACCTCCGAGCACATATCAGCACTATGTAAATCACATCGTCACTAACATGACTAAATAAATTCCTTCAGTGGCTGTGCAATGAAGGTGGGCCACCTATGGCCATCTGATCCAGGTCAGAGCTGCTTTTTTGTTTTAGCACAAGCACACATTGGTTGAGATTATGCATATTTCGTGCTTTCTCTTTGAGATGGATCTTCTCTTGAGGGTCAATGCGGCTCTCGTCACTGCGCTCTTCCATTTTAGAGGAAGAGTTTGTGGTGGGCGCAGGACTGACAGATGGCGCCAGCTGTCAGTCCTGTCGCTCACCACAGAGCTCTTTCCCGTAAAACCTCACGGGTGAAGCCAACGCTGTAAAAGCGACGACATGCAAGTTTCAAATCATCACTACCCAGTCCCAAACATAGCCTTTTTGATCGTCTCCTTCGTTGCGGCAAATACTGCGCCGGTTCCACCTGCAGGGCTGATTGCGACGACCACATGGGCGCAGTGACACGTTCTGTGGCTCCGTGGGCAGTACCGTGAGGGCGCTACTTTCGCAGTCGAGTAGCATACAATGTTTCTCTACCAGAGGGCGCACATTTAGCTGCCAGTCGAGCGGTTTCCGCCAAGGAAGCATTCACGCTGCGCAAGACGGTCGTCGCTGACGTCAGTGTCGCTCTCAGCCGCCCGAGATCGAAAGGAGCAGAAGACGTCGAAGGAGAACAAGCGTTCATGATGGCGACGGTCGCGGCCTCTACCGCAGCTCTCATTCGGCGCTTCAATATCACCCGGCGGCAGGTCCAGGCTCGTCTACATCGGGACGGGAGGCAGCATGGACGCCCGGCTGCAGACGCTGGTGAGCCTTCCAGCGATGCTCAGCACCCGGACGGGCCTTTACGTGGTTGTCGCCGTGCTGGGCGTTTCCATCCTTGGCTGTGCGTGTGTGCTGACCTACACGCCCACCGACCACGGCAGGCTCGAGCTGAACGCCGAGGATGTTGGCGTCGGGACGGGGAGCAGCATGGACGCCGAGCTGCAGACGCCGGTGGATCATCGAGGCTCAATAACCGGACGGGCCTTTTTGTGGTTGTCTCCGAGCTGGGCTTTTTGGTCCTGGGCGGTTGTGCGTGTATGCTGGCTTATTAGCACACCAACCACGGGAAACTGGAGCGGAACGATGCGGATGTGCGTAGCTACATGGCGTCCCGGGTCAAGTTGGCCGACCATTGGAGAAACGACACTGGTGTCGGGACAGGCTCGGACGACGTCTGCCTGGATGTATCTAGAAGGAGAAGACTGCGGCCGAGATGCTTGCCGTAAACGAAAACCCTGTCCAGTACGCACGGTAGCGCGACCCGTGTTGTTGAGAGAGGACGCCGATATGGTTTTTTGATCTGAGATATCTTCGGCCAGCATTTGTAACGTTGAAATATAGAATAACTATTCGTGTTCGTGTATACGGCTTCCATTGTGTGATCTTTTTGGCGACGGCGCCTGTTGGCCCCTCTTGCGCCAACAGTGACGCGATCGGTTTCACGTAAAGAAAAAAAGTGCGTTACAAATAGAGAGATAATGAAGCCGACTTGAAATTACTAAGGACGTTATGCAGATAAGAACCAACCGTGTGAGAGATCAGCGCGCCAATCCTGTGCCGCGTGGCAGGTAAGTGAAAAAATTAGCTGCGGTTCAACTGCTGCTGAACCTGGTTAGAGAGCGAAACCTATGGTGTATCGGGCAAATATAAACGCGGCTTGGCCTCTAAAGATGAGTGCGTTCCGCACACTGGATAGGCAACGCGCCCAGCCTGCCAGGTGGCGGTTAAATTAATGGTTGGTCGCGAGAGGTTGTTGAACCAATGAACGCTGCGACCTATTGCTGCAGTGCTGCATGTCTGTAACAAAGTTGTCAGCGCTAACGCATGCAGCCTACATCTCTCTCGCCTACCGCCACGTACGTCAAAGCGCGGTGGAGGCGTCCACTGCCCCAGGGAGCCGGTTATGCGCCTTCCTGTCCTCAAGATCATCGGAGCGTTGTCAACGCTTACGTCAGTGAACACAAATTACGCCGGCGGTATATAGCTTCAGTGCCGGGTTCCTGCTACAACGTTGTAAATGCCAACGAATGCAGCGCACATCTGTCACTGCCGCCATGTAGCTTAATGGGGTTGGTTTTTAAAATATGTTTCGAAGAAAGGAAGTGGCGCAGTAACTGTCTCACATATATCGGTGGACGACCGAACCGGTTTTGAGGAAAGGAAATGCCATAATAACTGTCTCACTTATCTGGGTGGACACCTCAACCGCGCCGTAAAGAAAGAGTTAAGGGAGAGAGTGAAAGAAAAAAGGAAGAAAAACGTACTTTAATGGAGGTCTCCAGAATAATTTTGACCACCTCAGGGTCTTTAACGTGCGCTGACATCGCACAGCGCACGGGCGCCTTTCGCCTCCATCGAAACTCGTTCTCCGCGGTCGGGTTCGAACCCGGACATTTCTGCTCAGTTGATGGTGCCTTGCCCACTGAGGCACTGCGGCGGGTCAGCCGCCAAGAACTAGGAATTGTATCATAAGTTTGATCGTAAGGCCCATCCAGCATTATACAAACAGCCCCGCAGGAAAGAGGAAATCATGTCGAGGAAATTGCAAACCGGAGTGTTTCCAAACCCTCAACTGTGCAGTAAATGACATACAGAAGTCTTTAATCCTAGATGTACAATTGTGCGCAAAAGTGGAGAGACCAAGCGACTGTCGGTGATTGAGATTTTTCTGCATATAAAGGCGTGCGTGGCAGAACTGGGCGGGGACAGACAGGCTAACACATTTGGTCACGGACCCTATGCATATCTTGAAAACAGCCGCCGCATCGTGAGAAAGCGCTGGTACGCTGCTTTGTCAGTTCGCGTGGTCTCTACATTTTTGCGGAGGGGTGTTGCAGTGCAATAGAATTGCAGGTGTAGGGCACATGGCCTGGACCTGCTTTTGTAACGACGCGAATAGAAGTGTAGAATTCTAGGAGACCTTATTACTGAACCACGAAGCAGAAAAGCAACGCTAAGTCATCGGTCGCGCCCTGGCGCTGCCAAGTCCCAAGGGATTGCGTCCGGCGGTTAGGGGATTGAATGGAGGTTTATGCTAAAGCCTTCTCTTCCGCATTTTTGACGAGTGAGAATCAGTTATTTCTCTCTCTCTGTCCCTAGAAATGACAGTGAAACGCTGACCATAACAGTCGCCACACAACACGATTCTTTATTCGCATTTGTCGCAGTGTGTGATCTCAAAGTAGTGGCTAATATTTGTCTGATGGTGGTGGCTTCTAACTCTGCCACACGACATCGCCACTTCGTGGTGGAGTGCAATGATTTTTTTCTTTTGCGGTTAGCGTTGTCGACTATATCCGTCGATGTCGTCAATCCCGGCAAAGGCTCCCAAATAACGCCCTCTATATCGCCAAGCTGCAGCAGTGGAGCGGATACCTGCACAAGTTACCTCAGCCTTCGTAGGGGAAACTAAACACAGCGGCTGATAGTTTCAAAGCATCGTCATCCTCTCCACGACATGTACACTGTTCTCATTATCGCCTCCGTTGGCAGACTTGTGGCGTGCGTTTCGCCAGCACAGCTGACTGCCGGTCACGTGAGCGCAGTGACGCGGCGCGCCACTCTGCGGTGTAAAAGTGCCGCTCTCTCATTCGAATAGGTTCCATAGCTTTTCTCTTCCCAAAATAAATGTTTTTACTACTACTGCTACTGTATTCACAAACAACACACTGTAAACTTTATCAGGCAGAAAACGCTTTTAGCCATCCGTCGCGTGGTTTATGCTCCGCAAACTTCCACCGCGGAAAAAAACCCACCGTTCTCCACCGTGTCGCCACCATCGGCCCAAGAACAAAAGGAGCAGCAACAAAAGAGGGAGACGCAGAAGAAGAAGCGTCCATGATGGCGGCGGTTGCGGCTCCCACCGCAGCTGTCGTTCGGTGCACCACTGTCACACGACGGCAGACCAGGGATCGGCGGAATCGCGGCGGGAGGCAGCTCGGATGCCGAGCAGCAGACGCTGGTGAGCCACCCGGCTCTGCTCGCCGACCGGAAGGGCCTTTACGTGATCGTCGCCGTGCCGGGCGTTTCCATCCTTGGCTGTGCGTGTGTGCTTACCTACTCGCCCACCGAGCACGGCAAGCTGGAGCGGAACGCCCACTGCCTGCGCACGTACATCGCGCCCCGGGACACGGAGGCCGACCAGCAGTGGAGCGGGACTGGCGACAAGACCGGCGCGGCCGATACCCGGCCCCCGACGATCACGAGGCCTTGCTGCCGGCAGCAGCTCCGGGGAGGCTGAGGTCAGGCCAAAGGCGGGTAGTAAGGAGCAGGGCGCAAGTTATGTCGCCATGGTCCAGAGCCAACTTAACGACTTCTCTGCTGTGGCAGCTAGGCAGGAGGCGCCTGATGGTAACGCCTGGGGCGAGACCCTGTGCAACCGTGGCCTTTGTAGTGGATTGGAAAGCAGCGGGCCATGAGTCCATGGAGTCTTCGGGCGCCTCTCCGGCTGGCGTCACAGCTTCTCCGTCGACGGAAAACTGTCCGCTGCCTTTCCGTAGCGGCTGGACCCCGTAAAATACTCTTCGTCGTGCCAGCGCCCGCACCGTGCCAGCACCGTGCTTTGCAGGTAGTTTTGAAGCAGACAAACATATCCCTGATTGATCTGATGTGACAAGTGTACAAGTTAAAGGACAATCCCTTTGACTACACTGACATCATAGACGACTTGCTTATCAAGAACTATTGGTATGCCAAGTGTACAAGTTGAAGGACAATCCTTTTGACTACACTGAAATCATAGACGACTTGCTTATCAAGAACTATTGGTGTGCCAAGTGTACAAGTTGAAGGACAATCCTTTTGACTACACTGACATCATAGACGACTTGCTTATCAAGAACAATTGGTATGCCATGTGTACAAGTTGAAGGACAATCCTTTTGACTACACTGACATCACAGACGACTTGCTTATCAAGAACTATTGGTGTGCCAAGTGTACAAGTTGAAGGACAATCCTTTTGACTACACTGAAATCATAGACGACTTGCTTATCAAGAACTATTGGTATGCCAAGTGTACAAGTTGAAGGACAATCCTTTTGACTACACTGAAATCATAGACGACTTGCTTATCAAGAACTATTGGTATGCCAAGTGTACAAGTTGAAGGACAATCCCTTTGACTACACTGACATCATAGACGACTTGCTTATCAAGAACTATTGGTATGCCAAGTGTACAAGTTGAAGGACAATCCTTTTGACTACACTGAAATCATAGACGACTTGCTTATCAAGAACAATTGGTATGCCATGTGTACAAGTTGAAGGACAATCCTTTTGATTGCACTGACATCAAAGACGACTTGCTTATCAAGAACTATTGGTATGCCAAGTGTACAAGTTGAAGGACAATCCTTTTGACTACACTGACATCATAGACGACTTGCTTATCAAGAACTATTGGTGTGCCAAGTGTACAAGTTAAAGGACAATCCCTTTGACTGCATTGAAATCATAGACGACTTGCTCATCAATAACTATTTTAATTATGCAACATTGTTATAAATCTGAAGCTTCACAGCTATTACAGTTTTGAAGAGATTGCTGTCCCTCTCTGCCGCCTCGAAGCGGGTAGAGCCCCCGCCTCGGCTATGGGAGGTTGTGGGTTCGACTGCCACTACCGCCGGGTGCCCTTTGGTTTCCTCGAATAGGTGCAGGCCATTCCCCGGCCTGGTGCTCGGCTTCTCAGGGTGCATGGCTTGGGAAAGGAGTCCCCGCATTCAAATCCCAACACTGCGCTCCTGGGATTGATATTCCGGGAGGACTGTAGGATAAAAAAATCAAGTTGGTGTTTGAATTGAATTGGCTGTAGGGGAAAGGAAATAGCGCAGTATCTGTCTCACATATCGGCGGGCACCTGAACCACGCCGTTAGGGAAGGGATAAAGGAGGAAGTGAAAGAAGAAAGGAAGAAAGAGGTGCCGTAGTGGAGGGCTCCGGAATAATTTCGATCGCCTGGGGATCTTTAACGTGCCCTGAAATCGCACAGCACGCGGGCGCCTTAGCGTTTCGCCTCCATGGAAACGGCCGCCGCGGTCCGGTTCGAACCCGGGTACTCCGGATCATTAGCCGAGTGCCCTAACCGCTGAGCCACCGCGGCGGGTACGTAATCATTTCAATTTTACGTTTTCGTATTTCGTAGGCACCTCCGAGCACATATCAGCACTATGTAAATCACATCGTCACTAACATGACTAAATAAATTCTTTCAGTGGCTGTGCAATGAAGGTGGGCCACCTATGGCCATCTGATCCAGGTCAGAGCTGCTTTTTTGTTTTAGCACAAGCACACATTGGTTGAGATTATGCATATTTCGTGCTTTCTCTTTGAGATGGATCTTCTCTTGAGGGTCAATGCGGCTCTCGTCACTGCGCTCTTCCATTTTAGAGGAAGAGTTTGTGGTGGGCGCAGGACTGACAGATGGCGCCAGCTGTCAGTCCTGTCGCTCACCACAGAGCTCTTTCCCGTAAAACCTCACGGGTGAAGCCAACGCTGTAAAAGCGACGACATGCAAGTTTCAAATCATCACTACCCAGTCCCAAACATAGCCTTTTTGATCGTCTCCTTCGTTGCGGCAAATACTGCGCCGGTTCCACCTGCAGGGCTGATTGCGACGACCACATGGGCGCAGTGACACGTTCTGTGGCTCCGTGGGCAGTACCGTGAGGGCGCTACTTTCGCAGTCGAGTAGCATACAATGTTTCTCTACCAGAGGGCGCACATTTAGCTGCCAGTCGAGCGGTTTCCGCCAAGGAAGCATTCACGCTGCGCAAGACGGTCGTCGCTGACGTCAGTGTCGCTCTCAGCCGCCCGAGATCGAAAGGAGCAGAAGACGTCGAAGGAGAACAAGCGTTCATGATGGCGACGGTCGCGGCCTCTACCGCAGCTCTCATTCGGCGCTTCAATATCACCCGGCGGCAGGTCCAGGCTCGTCTACATCGGGACGGGAGGCAGCATGGACGCCCGGCTGCAGACGCTGGTGAGCCTTCCAGCGATGCTCAGCACCCGGACGGGCCTTTACGTGGTTGTCGCCGTGCTGGGCGTTTCCATCCTTGGCTGTGCGTGTGTGCTGACCTACACGCCCACCGACCACGGCAGGCTCGAGCTGAACGCCGAGGATGTTGGCGTCGGGACGGGGAGCAGCATGGACGCCGAGCTGCAGACGCCGGTGGATCATCGAGGCTCAATAACCGGACGGGCCTTTTTGTGGTTGTCTCCGAGCTGGGCTTTTTGGTCCTGGGCGGTTGTGCGTGTATGCTGGCTTATTAGCACACCAACCACGGGAAACTGGAGCGGAACGATGCGGATGTGCGTAGCTACATGGCGTCCCGGGTCAAGTTGGCCGACCATTGGAGAAACGACACTGGTGTCGGGACAGGCTCGGACGACGTCTGCCTGGATGTATCTAGAAGGAGAAGACTGCGGCCGAGATGCTTGCCGTAAACGAAAACCCTGTCCAGTACGCACGGTAGCGCGACCCGTGTTGTTGAGAGAGGACGCCGATATGGTTTTTTGATCTGAGATATCTTCGGCCAGCATTTGTAACGTTGAAATATAGAATAACTATTCGTGTTCGTGTATACGGCTTCCATTGTGTGATCTTTTTGGCGACGGCGCCTGTTGGCCCCTCTTGCGCCAACAGTGACGCGATCGGTTTCACGTAAAGAAAAAAAGTGCGTTACAAATAGAGAGATAATGAAGCCGACTTGAAATTACTAAGGACGTTATGCAGATAAGAACCAACCGTGTGAGAGATCAGCGCGCCAATCCTGTGCCGCGTGGCAGGTAAGTGAAAAAATTAGCTGCGGTTCAACTGCTGCTGAACCTGGTTAGAGAGCGAAACCTATGGTGTATCGGGCAAATATAAACGCGGCTTGGCCTCTAAAGATGAGTGCGTTCCGCACACTGGATAGGCAACGCGCCCAGCCTGCCAGGTGGCGGTTAAATTAATGGTTGGTCGCGAGAGGTTGTTGAACCAATGAACGCTGCGACCTATTGCTGCAGGGCTGCATGTCTGTAACAAAGTTGTCAGCGCTAACGCATGCAGCCTACATCTCTCTCGCCTACCGCCACGTACGTCAAAGCGCGGTGGAGGCGTCCACTGCCCCAGGGAGCCAGTTATGCGCCTTCCTGTCCTCAAGATCATCGGAGCGTTGTCAACGCTTACGTCAGTGAACACAAATTACGCCGGCGGTATATAGCTTCAGTGCCGGGTTCCTGCTACAACGTTGTAAATGCCAACGAATGCAGCGCACATCTGTCACTGCCGCCATGTAGCTTAATGGGGTTGGTTTTTAAAATATGTTTCGAAGAAAGGAAGTGGCGCAGTAACTGTCTCACATATATCGGTGGACGACCGAACCGGTTTTGAGGAAAGGAAATGCCATAATAACTGTCTCACTTATCTGGGTGGACACCTCAACCGCGCCGTAAAGAAAGAGTTAAGGGAGAGAGTGAAAGAAAAAAGGAAGAAAAACGTACTTTAATGGAGGTCTCCAGAATAATTTTGACCACCTCAGGGTCTTTAACGTGCGCTGACATCGCACAGCGCACGGGCGCCTTTCGCCTCCATCGAAACTCGTTCTCCGCGGTCGGGTTCGAACCCGGACATTTCTGCTCAGTTGATGGTGCCTTGGCCACTGAGGCACTGCGGCGGGTCAGCCGCCAAGAACTAGGAATTGTATTACAAGTTTGATCGTAAGGCCCATCCAGCATTATACAAACAGCCCCGCAGGAAAGAGGAAATCATGTCGAGGAAATTGCAAACCGGAGTGTTTCCAAACCCTCAACTGTGCAGTAGATGACATACAGAAGTCTTTAATCCTAGATGTACAATTGTGCGCAAAAGTGGAGAGACCAAGCGACTGTCGGTGATTGAGATTTTTCTGCATATAAAGGCGTGCGTGGCAGAACTGGGCGGGGACAGACAGACTAACACATTTGGTCACGGACCCTATGCATATCTTGAAAACAGCCGCCGCATGGTAAGAAAGCGCTGGTACGCTGCTTTGTCAGTTCGCGTGGTCTCTACATTTTTGCGGAGGGGTGTTGCAGTGAAATAGAATTGCAGGTGTAGGGCACATGACCTGGACCTGCTTTTGTAACGACGCGAATAGAAGTGTAGAATTCTAGGAGACCTTATTACTGAACCACGAAGCAGAAAAGCAACGCTAAGTCATCGTTCGCGCCCTGGCTGCTGCCAAGTCCCAAGGGATTGCGTCCGGCGGTTAGGGGATCGAATGGAGGTTTATGCTAAAGCCTTCTCTTCCGTCATTTTTGACGAGTGAGAATCAGTTATTTCTCTCTCTCTGTCCCTAGAAATGACAGTGAAACGCTGACCATAACAGTCGCCACACAACACGATTCTTTATTCGCATTTGTCGCAGTGTGTGATCTCGAAGTAGTGGCTAATATTTGTCTGATGGTGGTGGCTTCTAACTCTGCCACACGACATCGCCACTTCGTGGTGGAGTGGAATGATTTTTTCTTTTGCGGTTAGCGTTGTCGACTATATCCGTCGATGTCGTCAATCCCGCAAAGGCTCCCAAATAACGCCCTCTATATCGCCAAGCTGCAGCACTGGAGCGGATACCTGCACAAGTTACCTCAGCCTTTGTAGGGGAAACTAAACACAGCGGCTGATAGTTTCAAAGCATCGTCATCCTCTCCACGACATGTACACTGTTCTCATTATCGCCTCCGTTGGCAGACTTGTGGCGTGCGTTTCGCCAGCACAGCTGACTGCCGGTCACGTGAGCGCAGTGACGCGGCGCGCCACTCTGCGGTGTAAAAGTGCCGCTCTCTCATTCGAATAGGTTCCATAGCTTTTCTCTTCCCAAAATAAATGTTTTTACTACTACTGCTACTGTATTCACAAACAACACACTGCAAACTTTATCAGGCAGAAAACGCTTTTAGCCATCCGTCGCGTGGTTTATGCTCCGCAAACTTCCACCGCGGAAAAAAACCCACCGTTCTCCACCGTGTCGCCACCATCGGCCCAAGAACAAAAGGAGCAGCAACAAAAGAGGGAGACGCAAAAGAAGCGTCCATGATGGCGGCGGTTGCGGCTCCCACCGCAGCTGTCGTTCGGTGCACCACTGTCACACGACGGCAGACCAGGGATCGGCGGAATCGCGGCGGGAGGCAGCTCGGATGCCGAGCAGCAGACGCTGGTGAGCCACCCGGCTCTGCTCGCCGACCGGAAGCGCCTTTACGTGATCGTCGCCGTGCCGGGCGTTTCCATCCTTGGCTGTGCGTGTGTGCTTACCTACTCGCCCACCGAGCACGGCAAGCTGGAGCGGAACGCCCACTGCCTGCGCACGTACATCGCGCCCCGGGACACGGAGGCCGACCAGCAGTGGAGCGGGACTGGCGACAAGACCGGCGCGGCCGATACCCGGCCCCTGACGATCACGAGGCCTTGCTGCCGGCAGCAGCTCCGGGGAGGCTGAGGTCAGGCCAAAGGCGGGTAGTAAGGAGCAGGGCGCAAGTTATGTCGCCATGGTCCAGAGCCAACTTAACGACTTCTCTGCTGTGGCAGCTAGGCAGGAGGCGCCTGATGGTAACGCCTGGGGCGAGACCCTGTGCAACCGTGGCCTTTGTAGTGGATTGGAAAGCAGCGGGCCATGAGTCCATGGAGTCTTCGGGCGCCTCTCCGGCTGGCGTCACAGCTTCTCCGTCGACGGAAAACTGTCCGCTGCCTTTCCGTAGCGGCTGGACCCCGTAAAATACTCTTCGTCGTGCCAGCGCCCGCACCGTGCCAGCACCGTGCTTTGCAGGTAGTTTTGAAGCAGACAAACATATCCCTGATTGATCTGATGTGACAAGTGTACAAGTTAAAGGACAATCCCTTTGACTACACTGACATCATAGACTACTTGCTTATCAAGAACTATTGGTATGTCAAGTGTACAAGTTGAAGGACAATCCTTTTGACTACACTGAAACCATAGACGACTTGCTTATCAAGAACTATTGGTGTGCCAAGTGTACAAGTTGGAGGACAATCCTTTTGACTACACTGACATCATAGACGACTTGTTTATCAAGAACAATTGGTATGCCATGTGTACAAGTTGAAGGACAATCCTTTTGACTACACTGACATCACAGACGACTTGCTTATCAAGAACTATTGGTATGCCAAGTGTACAAGTTGAAGGACAATCCTTTTGAATACACTGACATCATAGACGACTTGCTTATCAAGAACTATTGGTGTGCCAAGTGTACAAGTTAAAGGACAATCCCTTTGACTGCATTGAAACCGTAGACGACTTGCTCATCAATAACTATTTTAATTATGCAACATTGTTATAAATCTGAAGCTTCACAGCTATTACAGTTTTGAAGAGATTGCTGTCCCTCTCTGCCGCCTCGAAGCGGGTAGAGCCCCCGCCTCGGCTATGGGAGGTTGTGGGTTCGACTGCCACTACCGCCGGGTGCCCTTTGGTTTCCTCGAATAGGTGCAGGCCATTCCCCGGCCTGGTGCTCGGCTTCTCAGGGTGCATGGCTTGGGAAAGGAGTCCCCGCATTCAAATCCCAACACTGCGCTCCTGGGATTGATATTCCGGGAGGACTGTAGGATAAAAAAATCAAGTTGGTGTTTGAATTGAATTGCCTGTAGGGGAAAGGAAATAGCGCAGTATCTGTCTCACATATCGGCGGGCACCTGAACCACGCCGTTAGGGAAGGGATAAAGGAGGAAGTGAAAGAAGAAAGGAAGAAAGAGGTGCCGTAGTGGAGGGCTCGGGAATAATTTCGATCGCCTGGGGATCTTTAACGTGCCCTGAAATCGCACAGCACGCGGGCGCCTTAGCGTTTCGCCTCCATGGAAACGGCCGCCGCGGTCCGGTTCGAACCCGGGTACTCCGGATCATTAGCCGAGTGCCCTGACCGCTGAGCCACCGCGGCGGGTACGTAATCATTTCAATTTTACGTTTTCGTATTTCGTAGGCACCTCCGAGCACATATCAGCACTATGTAAATCACATCGTCACTAACATGACTAAATAAATTCTTTCAGTGGCTGTGCAATGAAGGTGGGCCACCTATGGCCATCTGATCCAGGTCAGAGCTGCTTTTTTGTTTTAGCACAAGCACACATTGGTTGAGATTATGCATATTTCGTGCTTTCTCTTTGAGATGGATCTTCTCTTGAGGGTCAATGCGGCTCTCGTCACTGCGCTCTTCCATTTTAGAGGAAGAGTTTGTGGTGGGCGCAGGACTGACAGATGGCGCCAGCTGTCAGTCCTGTCACTCACCACAGAGCTCTTTCCCGTAAAACCTCACGGGTGAAGCCAACGCTGTAAAAGCGACGACATGCAAGTTTCAAATCATCACTACCCAGTCCCAAACATAGCCTTTTTGATCGTCTCCTTCGTTGCGGCAAATACTGCGCCGGTTCCACCTGCAGGGCTGATTGCGACGACCACATCGGCGCAGTGACATGTTCTGTGGCTCCGTGGGCAGTACCTTGAGGGCGCTACTTTCGCAGTCGAGTAGCATACAATGTTTCTCTACCAGAGGGCGCACATTTAGCTGCCAGTCGAGCGGTTTCCGCCAAGGAAGCATTCACGCTGCGCAAAACGGTCGTCGCTGACGTCAGTGTCGCTCTCAGCCGCCCGAGATCGAAAGGAGGAGCAGAAGACGACGGAGGACAAGCGTTCATGATGGCGACGGTCGCGGCCTCTACCGCAGCTCTCATTCGGCGCTTCAATATCACCCGCCGGCAGGTCCAGGCTCGTCTACATCGGGACGGGAGGCAGCATGGACGCCCGGCTGCAGACGCTGGTGAGCCTTCCAGCGATGCTCAGCACCCGGACGGGCCTTTACGTGGTTGTCGCCGTGCTGGGCGTTTCCATCCTTGGCTGTGCGTGTGTGCTGACCTACTCGCCCATCGACCACGGCAGGCTGGAGCTGAACGCCGAGGATGTTGGCGTCGGGACGGGGAGCAGCATGGACGCCGAGCTGCAGACGCCGGTGGATCATCGAGGCTCAATAACCGGACGGGCCTTTTTGTGGTTGTCTCCGAGCTGGGCTTTTTGGTCCTGGGCGGTTGTGCGTGTATGCTGGCTTATTAGCACACCAACCACGGGAAACTGGAGCGGAACGATGCGGATGTGCGTAGCTACATAGCGTCCCGGGTCAAGTTGGCCGACCATTGGAGAAACGACACTGGTGTCGGGACAGGCTCGGACGACGTCTGCCTGGATGTATCTAGAAGGAGAAGACTGCGGCCGAGATGCTTGCCGTAAACGAAAACCCTGTCCAGTACGCACGGTAGCGCGACCCGTGTTGTTGAGAGAGGACGCCGATATGGTTTTTTGATCTGAGATATCTTCGGCCAGCATTTGTAACGTTGAAATATAGAATAACTATTCGTGTTCGTGTATACGGCTTCCATTGTGTGATCTTTTTGGCGACGGCGCCTGTTGGCCCCTCTTGCGCCAACAGTGACGCGATCGGGTTCACGTAAAGAAAAAAGTGCGTTACAAATAGAGAGATAATGAAGCCGACTTGAAATTACTAAGGACGTTATGCAGATCAGAACCAACCGAGTGAGAGATCAGCGCGCCAATCCTGTGCCACGTGGCAGGTAAGTGAAAAAATTAGCTGCGGTTCAACTGGTGCTGAACCTGGTTAGAGAGCGAATGCTGTGGTGTATCGGGCAAGTATAAACGCGGCTTGGCCTCTAAAGATGAGTGCGTTTCGCACACTTTATAGGCAACGCGCCCAGCCTGCCAGGTGGCGGTTAAATTAATGGTTGATCGCGAGAGGTTGTTGACCCAATGAACGCTGCGACCTATTGCTACAGTGCTGCATGTCTGCCGCAAAGTTGTCAGCGCTAACGCAAGCAGCCTACATCTCTCTGCCCTACCGCCACGTACCTCGAAGCGCGATGGAGGCGTCCACTTTCCAAGAGAGCCAGTTATGCGCCTTCCTTTCCTCAAAATAATCGGAGCGTTGTCAACGCTAACGTCAGTGAACACAAAGAACGCCGGCGGTTTATAGCTTCAGTGCCGGGTTCCTGCTGCAACGTTGTGAATGTCAACGCGCGACTGAGGTTGGTTTTCAAAATTTGTTTTGAAGAAAGGGAGTGGCACAGTAACTGCCTCACATATATCGGTGCACAACCGAACCGGTTTTGAGGAACGGAAGTAACTCAATTCTCTGGGTGGACACCTGAACCGCGCCGTAAAGAAAGAGATAAAAGAGGGAGTGAAGGGAAAAAGGAAGAAAAGCGACCTATAATGGAGATCTCCAGAATAGTTTCGACCACCTGGGGATCTTTCTTTAACGTGAGCTTACAGCGCACGGGCGCGTTTTGCGTTTCGCCTCCATCGAAACGCGTCCTCCGCGGTCGGGTTCGAATCCGGGTACTCCGGCTCAGTTGCTGGTGCCTTATCCACTGAGGCACTGCGGCGGGTCAGCCGCTAAGAGCTAGAAACTGTGTTAAAAGCTCGGTCGCAAGGTCTGTATAGCAGGAGATAAACAGCTCAGCAGGACAGAAGAAATCGTGGAGAAAATTGCAAACTGGGGTGTTTCCAAAGCCTCATTTGTACAGTAAATGGCATCCAGATGTCTTTAATCCTAGATGTACGTGGGCACTGCAATAGAATTGCAGGTGTAGGGCACATGACCGGGATCTGCTTTTAGAACGACCCGAAGAGAAATGTGGAATCCTAGGAGACTTTATTACTCAACCACGAAGCAGAAAAGCAACGATAATTCATCGGTCGCGCCCTGGCCGCCGCCAAGTCCCAGGGATTCCGGCCGGCGGTAAGGGAAGTGAATGGACGTTTAGGCTAAAGCCTTCTGCTCCGCTAATTTTGACGGGTGCGAATTAAAGTTAATTCTCTCTCTCTCCCTCCCTAGAAATGAGAGTGAAACGCTGACTATAACAGTCGCCGCACAACACGATTCTCTATTCGCATTGGTCGCAGTGTGTGATCCCAAAGTATGGTGGCAAGTATTCGTGTGGTGGTGATGGCCTTTAACTCTGCCACACATCACCACTTCACTTCGTGGTGGAGTGCAATGATTTTTTCTTCTACGGGTAGCGTTGTCGGCTATATCTGTCGATGTCGTCAATCCCGGCAAAAGCTCCCAAATAATGCCCCCTATACCGCGAAGCTGCAGCAAAGTAGCGGCTACGTGCACAAGTTACCCCAGCTTTCGTCGGCGAAACTAAACAGCAACCTCTGCTGGTAGACTGATAGTTTCAAAGCATCGTCATCCTCTCCACGACATGTACACTGTTCATTGTTATCGCCTTCGTGTGCAAAGTGGCAGACTTGTGGCGTGCGTTTCGCCAGCACTGCTGACTGCCGGTCACGTGACCGCAATGACGCGGCGCACCACTCTGCGGTATAAAAGTGCCGCTCTCTCATTCGAATAGCATCAATAACTTTTCTCTACCCAAAATAAATGTTTTTACTATTACTGCTACTGTATTCACAAACAACACACTGCAAACTTTATCAGACAGAAAACGCTTTTAGCGATCCGTCGCGTGGTTTATGCTCCGTAAACTTCCACCGCGGAAAAAACCCACCGTTCTCCACAGTGTCGCCACCATCGGCCCAAGAACAAAAGAAGCAGCAACAAAAGAGAGAGACGCATAAGAAGAAGCGTCCATGATGGCGGCTCCCACCACAGCTGTCGTTCGGTGCACCACTGTCACACGACGGCAGACCAGGGATCGGCGGAATCGCGGCGGGAGGCAGCTCGGATGCCGAACAGCAGACGCTGGTGAGCCACCCGGCGCTGCTCGCCGACCGGACGGGCCTTTACGTGATCGTCACCGTGCCGGGCGTTTCCATCCTGGGCTGCATGAGCGTGCATGCCGACCTACTCGCCCACCGACCACGGCAAGCTGGAGCGGAACGATGAGGACGTGCGTAGCTACATCGCGTCCCCGGACAAGGTGGCCAAGCAGCGGGGTAGGGGAACTGGTGCCAGGACTGGCGCTGCGCTCGTCGCCTGCCCGCGCACATACATAGCGTCCGGGACAAGGCTGCCGACCAGCACAGGAGCTGAACTGGTGGCAGGACTGGCGCTCTTGAAAACCGCACGGACGACACGAGGCCTTGCTGCCGGCAGTAGCTGCGGGTAGGCCGGGATCAAGCCGAAGGCGGGTGGTGAGGAGCCGAACGCAGGTTACCTCCAAGTGGTCCAGAGCGTCGACGACTCCTCCGCTGGGGCGGCTATGCACGAGGCGTCACTCGGTGATGCCTGCGGCCAGCACACCCATTCAAACGTGGTATTTAACATCGATTCGAATGCCTCGTGCTGTGAGTTGATCGATTCTTATGGTGTCCCTCCGACTGGCGTCGATGCTTCTCCGTCGACGGGCAACTGTCCGCTGGCTTTCCGTGGCGACTAAGTGCGCCCTCAAATTGCGTTCATTGTGCCAGCGTCCCTGCCTCTGTGGAATACGACCGCCACCGGAGAGCCGACCTCCGACACGATGAGACAGTCGTCTCGTGTGCAGTGACTGCGGCAATGGGACTCTGCTCATATAATCTGAATGATCCCTAGGACGGCGCCACTGCCCCTCGACGGGACGCAGTCCGACAAATTTTCTGGCGACCACGCGCCATCGAGTAATTTTCGACCTAGGAGCGTCCTGGAGGAGTGTACGATAATAAATTCGCGTTAAAAAAGAAAATGCCTCAAGTGTCGTTACTTCGGCTCCAGCGGATGACGAAAGAGAGGCTTTGATGAAATAGCTACTCATGACGTGAAAGTTTGGTTTTTTCGAGTTGGTGCTGACATAGTCGTTACGCGTCTCTTCGTTCTGTCATTATGGAATAACTGTGCGTCTCTCATGCTGACGCGACAGCTGTGTGATCGTGCCTTCGTTGGGCGCAAATAAACGCGTTTCTCGTCGCATAGAACAGTTATCGTGGCCGTTTTAATGAAGCTATACTTATCAGTACTTTGTTATCATCTTAAATTTTTATTTGTCGTCTTGTACTTATGTTAGCGGGGATGAGGTGACTACGGCTGGCACAAAATAAGTGCTATTTGGAGAGAGATATGTAGATGCCTTTGTCCAGCAGTGGCCGTAGTCTAGCTGACGATGATACTACTGCGAGAAAGCATTGGCAGTCAGTGTGTGCAGAGACGTCTACTTGTATTATGACATCGCCTTCTAACTGCACTCCACCTCTCCCTTTCCGACCCTCTTATGCCGTGTGGAGTAGCAGCGACGGAGGCGCAGAACGCAAAAAGGCGTCCGTGTTCGATGTCAGGGGACGTCAAAGCTTCCTGCAAACTTTATCCTAATTGAGTAGCCTCGCGTTCACTACCAACTCCGTCTGGACTTTCTGAAGTAGAAAACACTTTCGCTGTAAGTCTGTGGTTTGGTTTATGCTGGGCAAACTTTTACTGCACGGAAAAAAAACCTCGGCTTGTCACCACACAGGGCGCACCCACCCGCCCAAGAACAAAAAAAGGGCAGCAAAAGAGGGAGACAGAGCAGAAGAAGCGTCCATGACGGCGACGGTTGGCGCTTCCATCGCCGCACTCGTACAGCGTTTCAATATCGCCCGGTGGTGCACCAGGGCTGGGCGGAATTGCAGCGGGAGGCAGCTCACAAGGAAATAAAACTGGAGTTTCATGGCTATTACAGATTTGGATATTGCTGTCTCTCTGTACCTTCTCGAAGCGGGCACAGCCCCCGCCTCGGCTACGGGAGGTTGTGGGTTCGACTCCCACTACCGCCCGCTCCCAACAGTTTCCTCGAATGGGTAGAAGCCATTGCCCGGCCTGGTGCCCGACCTCTCAGGGTGCATGGCCTGGGAAAGCAGCCCGCGCCTTCTAATCCCCACACTGCGGTTCCGGGACTGATATGGCGGGAGTACTGCATAATAATAAAATGAATTTGATATTTCAGAATTTATTTTTGGGGAAAAGGAATGGGGCAGCAATGGTGTCATCTCGGTGGACACGCGAACCGTGCCGTCACCAGGACACATGACCATTGTTCGGAGAACACCCAAACGTCTCTCACAGAGTTTAGGCTTGTTAAGAAAAGCAATACTCGCAATACCAAACCCAACACACGAGCAGTGGGAGAAGGCGTTAAGGTGAGCGCCCTAGCCATGGCTACTGATCCGGAGTACCCGGGCTCGAACCCAACCACGGCGGCCGCGTGTCGATGGAGGTAAGACGCCAAGGCGCCCGTGTGCTGTGCGATGTCAGTACACGTTTGAGATACCCAGGTGTTGGTGGTGGTGGTAAAAGTTTATTTAAGGTGGTCGAAATTATTCCGGGCCCCTCCACTACGGCACGTCAAAATTATTGCCGAGCCCTCCACTACGGCACCTTTTTCTTCCTTTCTTCTCTTAGTCCTTCCTTTCTGCTTCCCCTTACGGCTCGATTCAGGAGTCAGCCGATATGTGAGACAGATACTGCGCCATTCCCTTTCTCAAAAAGCAATTTTCATTTCAATTTTTTTTTCTATTATGGAAACTGTCGCACCAGCTATTTAGATCGGAATTTAGCACCAACTTTTTCTGCTCTATTCCGCACGTAATCACTTAATAATAATAATAATAATTGGTTTTGGGGGAAAAGAAATGGCGCAGTATCTGTCTCATATATCGTTGGACACCTGAACCGCGCCGTAGGGGAAGGGTAAAGGAGGGAGTGAAAGAAGAAAGTAAGAGAGAGGTGCCGTAGTGGAGGGCTCCGTAATAATTTCGACCACCTGGGGATCTTTAACGTGCACTGACATCGCACAACACACGGGCGCCTTAGCGTTTTTCCTCCATAAAAACGCAGCCGCAGCGGTCGGGTTCGAACCCGGGAACTCCGGATCAGTAGTCGAGCGCCCTAACCACTGAGCCACCGCGACTTCAGTTTTACGTTTTCGTATTTCGTCGGCAACGCCGAGAACATACCATCTACTCGTGATTATGTAATCACATCGCCACTAACGTGAATAAATAAATGCTTTCAGTGGCTGTGCGATGAGGGCATGCGAGCTATGGTCATCTGATCCAGGTCAGATATGCTTTTTTGTTTTAGCACTAGGACACGTTGGTTGTGATTGTGCATATATTTCGTGTTTTCTTTCAGAAGTATCATCAGTTGAGGGTCAATGCGTCTCTCGTCGCTGCGCTCTGCCCTTTAGAGGTACAGTTTTTGGTGAGCGGCAGGACTCACAGATGGCGCCACCTGTAAGTCCTGCCGCTCACCACTCAGCTGTTGCCCATAAAACCTCCCAGGTGGAGGCAACGCTGTAAAAGCGATGACATGCAAGTTTCAAATCATCGCTATCCAGCCCCCAACATAGCCTTCTTGATCGTGTCCTTTGTTGCGGCGCAGTGACACGTTCTGTGGCTCCGTGGGCTCTACCGTGAGGGCGCTGCTCTCGTAGTCGAGTAGAATCCCATGTTTCTCAACCAGAGGGCGCTTATTCAGCTGTCAGTCGCGCGCTTTCTGCCAAGAAGGCATTCACGCTGCGCAAGACGGTCTGAGCAGACGTCAGTGTCGGTTCTCCACTGCCCGAGATCGAAAGGAGGAGCAGAAGACGACGAAGGAGGACAAGCGTTCATGATGGCGACGGTCGCGGCTTCTACCGCAGCTCTCATTCGACGCTTCAATATCACCATGCGGCAGCTCCAGGCTCGTCTACGTCAGGATGGGAGGCAGCATGGACGCCCAGCTGCAGACGCTGGTGAGCCTTCCAGCGATGCTCAGCACCCGGACGGGCCTTTACGTGGTTGTCGCCGTGCTGGGCGTTTCCATCCTTGGCTGTGCGTGTGTGCTGACCTACACGCCCACCGACCACGGCAGGCTCGAGCTGAACGCCGAGGATGTTGGCGTCGGGACGGGGAGCAGCATGGACGCCGAGCTGCAGACGCCGGTGGACCAGCGAGGCTTAGCAACCGGACGGGCCTTTTTGTGGTTGTCTCCGAGCTGGGCTTTTAGGTCCTGGGCGGTTGTGCGTGTATGCTGGCCTATTAGCCCACCAACCACGGGAAACTGGAGCGGAACGATGCGGATGTGCGTAGCTACATGGCGTCCCGGGTCAAGTTGGCCGACCATTGGAGAAACGACACTGGTGTCGGGACAGGCTCGGACGACGTCTGCCTGGATGTATCTAGAAGGAGAAGACTGCGGCCGAGATGCTTGCCGTAAACGAAAACCCTGTCCAGTACGCACGGTAGCGCGACCCGTGTTGTTGAGAGAGGACGCCGATGTGGTTTTTTGATCTGAGATATCTTCGGCCAGCATTTGTAACGTTGAAATATAGAATAACTATTCGTGTTCGTGTATACGGCTTCCATTGTGTGATCTTTTTGGCGACGGCGCCTGTTGGCCCCTCTTGCGCTAACAGTGACGCGATCGGTTTCACGTAAAGAAAAAAAGTGCGTTACAAATAGAGGGGTAATGAAGCCGGCTTGAAATTACTAAGGACGTTATGGAGATCAGAACCAACCGTGTGAGAGATCAGCGCGCCAATCCTGTGCCGCGTGGCAGGTAAGTGAAAAAATTAGCTGCGGTTCAACTGCTGCTGAACCTGGTTAGAGAGCGAAAGCTGTGGTGTATCGGGCAAATATAAACGCGGCTTGGCCTCTAAAGATGAGTGCGTTCCGCGCACTGGATAGGCAACGCGCCCAGCCTGCCAGGTGGCGGTTAAATTAATGGTTGGTCGCGAGAGGTTGTTGAACCAATGAACGCTGCGACCTATTGCTGCAGTGGTGCATGTCTGTAACAAAGTTGTCAGCGCTAACGCATGCAGCCTACATCTCTCTCGCCTACCGCCACGTACGTCAAAGCGCGGTGGAGGCGTCCACTGCCCCAGGGAGCCGGTTATGCGCCTTCCTGTCCTCAAGATCATCGGAGCGTTGTCAACGCTTACGTCAGTGAACACAAATTACGCCGGCGGTATATAGCTTCAGTGCCGGGTTCCTGCTACAACGTTGTAAATGCCAACGAATGCAGCGCACATCTGTCACTGCCGCCATGTAGCTTAATGGGGTTGGTTTTTAAAATATGTTTCGAAGAAAGCAAGTGGCGCAGTAACTGTCTCACATATATCGGTGGACGACCGAACCGGTTTTGAGGAAAGGAAATGCCATAATAACTGTCTCACTTATCTGGGTGGACACCTCAACCGCGCCGTAAAGAAAGAGTTAAGGGAGAGAGTGAAAGAAAAAAGGAAGGAAAACGTACTTTAATGGAGGTCTCCAGAATAATTTTGACCACCTCAGGGTCTTTAACGTGCGCTGACATCGCACAGCGCACGGGCGCCTTTCGCCTCCATCGAAACTCGTTCTCCGCGGTCGGGTTCGAACCCGGACATTTCTGCTCAGTTGATGGTGCCTTGCCCACTGAGGCACTGCGGCGGGTCAGCCGCCAAGAACTAGGAATTGTATTATAAGTTTGATCGTAAGGCCCATCCAGCATTATACAAACAGCCCCGCAGGAAAGAGGAAATCATGTCGAGGAAATTGCAAACCGGAGTGTTTCCAAACCCTCAACTGTGCAGTAAATGACATACAGAAGTCTTTAATCCTAGATGTACAATTGTGCGCAAAAGTGGAGAGACCAAGCGACTGTCGGTGATTGAGATTTTTCTGCATATAAAGGCGTGCGTGGCAGAACTGGGCGAGGGACAGACAGGCTAACACATTTGGTCACGGACCCTATGCATATCTTGAAAACAGCCGCCGCATCGTAAGAAAGCGCTGGTACGCTGCTTTGTCAGTTCGCGTGGTCTCTACATTTTTGCGGAGGGGTGTTGCAGTGAAATAGAATTGCAGGTGTAGGGCACATGACCTGGACCTGCTTTTGTAACGACGCGAATAGAAGTGTAGAATTCTAGGAGACCTTATTACTGAACCACGAAGCAGAAAAGCAACGCTAAGTCATCGTTCGCGCCCTGGCTGCTGCCAAGTCCCAAGGGATTGCGTCCGGCGGTTAGGGGATTGAATGGAAGTTTATGCTAAAGCCTTCTCTTCCGTCATTTTTGACGAGTGAGAATCAGTTATTTCTCTCTCTCTGTCCCTAGAAATGACAGTGAAACGCTGACCATAACAGTCGCCACACAACACGATTCTTTATTCGCATTTGTCGCAGTGTGTGATCTCGAAGTAGTGGCTAATATTTGTCTGATGGTGGTGGCTTCTAACTCTGCCACACGACATCGCCACTTCGTGGTGGAGTGCAATGATTTTTTCTTTTGCGGTTAGCGTTGTCGACTATATCCGTCGATGTCGTCAATCCCGGCAAAGGCTCCCAAATAACGCCCTCTATATCGCCAAGCTGCAGCAGTGGAGCGGATACCTGCACAAGTTACCTCAGCCTTCGTAGGGGAAACTAAACACAGCGGCTGATAGTTTCAAAGCATCGTCATCCTCTCCACGACATGTACACTGTTCTCATTATCGCCTCCGTTGGCAGACTTGTGGCGTGCGTTTCGCCAGCACAGCTGACTGCCGGTCACGTGAGCGCAGTGACGCGGCGCGCCACTCTGCGGTGTAAAAGTGCCGCTCTCTCATTCGAATAGGTTCCATAGCTTTTCTCTTCCCAAAATAAATGTTTTTACTACTACTGCTACTGTATTCACAAACAACACACTGTAAACTTTATCAGGCAGAAAACGCTTTTAGCCATCCGTCGCGTGGTTTATGCTCCGCAAACTTCCACCGCGGAAAAAAACCCACCGTTCTCCACCGTGTCGCCACCATCGGCCCAAGAACAAAAGGAGCAGCAACAAAAGAGGGAGACGCAGAAGAAGAAGCGTCCATGATGGCGGCGGTTGCGGCTCCCACCGCAGCTGTCGTTCGGTGCACCACTGTCACACGACGGCAGACCAGGGATCGGCGGAATCGCGGCGGGAGGCAGCTCGGATGCCGAGCAGCAGACGCTGGTGAGCCACCCGGCTCTGCTCGCCGACCGGAAGGGCCTTTACGTGATCGTCGCCGTGCCGGGCGTTTCCATCCTTGGCTGTGCGTGTGTGCTTACCTACTCGCCCACCGAGCACGGCAAGCTGGAGCGGAACGCCCACTGCCTGCGCACGTACATCGCGCCCCGGGACACGGAGGCCGACCAGCAGTGGAGCGGGACTGGCGACAAGACCGGCGCGGCCGATACCCGGCCCCCGACGATCACGAGGCCTTGCTGCCGGCAGCAGCTCCGGGGAGGCTGAGGTCAGGCCAAAGGCGGGTAGTAAGGAGCAGGGCGCAAGTTATGTCGCCATGGTCCAGAGCCAACTTAACGACTTCTCTGCTGTGGCAGCTAGGCAGGAGGCGCCTGATGGTAACGCCTGGGGCGAGACCCTGTGCAACCGTGGCCTTTGTAGTGGATTGGAAAGCAGCGGGCCATGAGTCCATGGAGTCTTCGGGCGCCTCTCCGGCCGGCGTCACAGCTTCTCCGTCGACGGAAAACTGTCCGCTGCCTTTCCGTAGCGGCTGGACCCCGTAAAATACTCTTCGTCGTGCCAGCGCCCGCACCGTGCCAGCACCGTGCTTTGCAGGTAGTTTTGAAGCAGACAAACATATCCCTGATTGATCTGATGTGACAAGTGTACAAGTTAAAGGACAATCCCTTTGACTACACTGACATCATAGACGACTTGCTTATCAAGAACTATTGGTATGCCAAGTGTACAAGTTGAAGGACAATCCTTTTGACTACACTGAAATCATAGACGACTTGCTTATCAAGAACTATTGGTGTGCCAAGTGTACAAGTTGAAGGACAATCCTTTTGACTACACTGACATCATAGACGACTTGCTTATCAAGAACAATTGGTATGCCATGTGTACAAGTTGAAGGACAATCCTTTTGACTACACTGACATCACAGACGACTTGCTTATCAAGAACTATTGGTATGCCAAGTGTACAAGTTGAAGGACAATCCTTTTGACTACACTGACATCATAGACGACTTGCTTATCAAGAACTATTGGTGTGCCAAGTGTACAAGTTAAAGGACAATCCCTTTGACTGCATTGAAATCGTAGACGACTTGCTCATCAATAACTATTTTAATTATGCAACATTGTTATAAATCTGAAGCTTCACAGCTATTACAGTTTTGAAGAGATTGCTGTCCCTCTCTGCCGCCTCGAAGCGGGTAGAGCCCCCGCCTCGGCTATGGGAGGTTGTGGGTTCGACTGCCACTACCGCCGGGTGCCCTTTGGTTTCCTCGAATAGGTGCAGGCCATTCCCCGGCCTGGTGCTCGGCTTCTCAGGGTGCATGGCTTGGGAAAGGAGTCCCCGCATTCAAATCCCAACACTGCGCTCCTGGGATTGATATTCCGGGAGGACTGTAGGATAAAAAAAATCAAGTTGGTGTTTGAATTGAATTGGCTGTAGGGGAAAGGAAATAGCGCAGTATCTGTCTCACATATCGGCGGGCACCTGAACCACGCCGTTAGGGAAGGGATAAAGGAGGAAGTGAAAGAAGAAAGGAAGAAAGAGGTGCCGTAGTGGAGGGCTCCGGAATAATTTCGATCGCCTGGGGATCTTTAACGTGCCCTGAAATCGCACAGCACGCGGGCGCCTTAGCGTTTCGCCTCCATGGAAACGGCCGCCGCGGTCCGGTTCGAACCCGGGTACTCCGGATCATTAGCCGAGTGCCCTAACCGCTGAGCCACCGCGGCGGGTACGTAATCATTTCAATTTTACGTTTTCGTATTTCGTAGGCACCTCCGAGCACATATCAGCACTATGTAAATCACATCGTCACTAACATGACTAAATAAATTCCTTCAGTGGCTGTGCAATGAAGGTGGGCCACCTATGGCCATCTGATCCAGGTCAGAGCTGCTTTTTTGTTTTAGCACAAGCACACATTGGTTGAGATTATGCATATTTCGTGCTTTCTCTTTGAGATGGATCTTCTCTTGAGGGTCAATGCGGCTCTCGTCACTGCGCTCTTCCATTTTAGAGGAAGAGTTTGTGGTGGGCGCAGGACTGACAGATGGCGCCAGCTGTCAGTCCTGTCGCTCACCACAGAGCTCTTTCCCGTAAAACCTCACGGGTGAAGCCAACGCTGTAAAAGCGACGACATGCAAGTTTCAAATCATCACTACCCAGTCCCAAACATAGCCTTTTTGATCGTCTCCTTCGTTGCGGCAAATACTGCGCCGGTTCCACCTGCAGGGCTGATTGCGACGACCACATGGGCGCAGCGACACGTTCTGTGGCTCCGTGGGCAGTACCGTGAGGGCGCTACTTTCGCAGTCGAGTAGCATACAATGTTTCTCTACCAGAGGGCGCACATTTAGCTGCCAGTCGAGCGGTTTCCGCCAAGGAAGCATTCACGCTGCGCAAGACGGTCGTCGCTGACGTCAGTGTCGCTCTCAGCCGCCCGAGATCGAAAGGAGCAGAAGACGTCGAAGGAGAACAAGCGTTCATGATGGCGACGGTCGCGGCCTCTACCGCAGCTCTCATTCGGCGCTTCAATATCACCCGGCGGCAGGTCCAGGCTCGTCTACATCGGGACGGGAGGCAGCATGGACGCCCAGCTGCAGACGCTGGTGAGCCTTCCAGCGATGCTCAGCACCCGGACGGGCCTTTACGTGGTTGTCGCCGTGCTGGGCGTTTCCATCCTTGGCTGTGCGTGTGTGCTGACCTACTCGCCCACCGACCACGGCAGGCTCGAGCTGAACGCCGAGGATGTTGGCGTCGGGACGGGCAGCAGCATGGACGCCGAGCTGCAGACGCCGGTGGATCATCGAGGCTAATACACCGGACGGGCCTTTTTGTGGTTGTCTCCGAGCTGGGCTTTTTGGTCCTGGGCGGTTGTGCGTGTATGCTGGCCTATTAGCCACACCAACCACGGGAAACTGGAGCGGAACGATGCGGATGTGCGTAGCTACATAGCGTCCCTGGCACAAGGTCGCCGACCATTAGAGGAACGGCACCGGTGTCGGGACAGGCTCGGACGACGTCCGCCTGGTGATATTTTGGAGGTGAAGTTTCCCCAAGATGCTTGCCGTAAACGAAAAACCTGTGCATTACGCACGGTAGCTTCAACCGTGTTGTTGAGAGATAACGGAAGACCTGGTGTTTTCGCCTGAAAGACCTTCGGCCAGTATTTGTAACGTTGAAATATAGAAGCATTATTCGTGTTTGTGCATACGGCTTCCATTGTGTCAATATTTTTGGCGATGGCGTCTGTTGGCGCATCTTGCGCATATAATGACGCGGTGGGTTTCACGTAAAGAAAAAGTGCGTTGCAAATAGCGGGATAACGAAGCTGGTGTGAGAATACTAAGGTCGCGATGCAGATGAAAACCATCCGTGTGAGAAATTAGCTGCTGTTCAACTTCTGCTGAACCTGGTTAGAGAGCGAATGCTGTGGTGTATCGGGCTAGTAGGCGCGGCTTGGCCTCTGTAACGTTGAGTGCGTTGCGCACACTGGATGGTCAACGCGCCCACCTTGCCAGGTGGCGGTTGAAAAAATGGTTGGTCGCGAGAGGTTGGTCTCCCAATGAACGCTGCGACATATTGCAGCTGTGGTGCATGTCAGCCACAAAGTTGTCAGTGCTAATGCATGCAGCGTACATCTCTCGCCCCCTCCACCACGTACCTCAAACCGCGATTGAGGCGTCCACTGCCCCATGGAGCCAGTTATGCGCGTTCCTTTCCTCAAAAATCATCGAAGTCTAGAGCGTTAAGGCTAAAGCCAGTGGACACAAAGAACGCCGGCGGTCTATATACAGTGCCGCGTTCTTGCTACTACGTTGTGAATGCCAACGCATGCAGCGCACATCTGTCACTACCGCACGTAACTTAAAGCGCGACTGAGGTTGGTTTCTTAAATTTGTTTAAGGGAATGGCGCAGTAAGTGTCTCACATATATCGGTGGGCACCCGAACCGGTTGTGAGGAAAGGAAATGGCATAGTAACTGTCTCACTTATCTCGGTGGACACCCGAACCGCGCCGTAAAGAAAGGATAAAGGAGAGAGTGAAAGGAAAAAGAAAAAAATAAATGTTTGACCCCCTGGGGACCTTTAACGTGCGCTGACATCGGACAGTGCACGGGCGCCGTTTGCGTTTTGCCTCCATCGAAGCGCGGCTGCCTCGATCGGGTTCGAACCCGGCTACTCCGGCTCAGCTGATGTGTGCCTTAACCACAGAGGCACTACGCCGGGTCAGCCGCCAGGAGGTACGAAGTGTATTATAAACTTGGTCATAAGGCCTATCCAGCAGCAGATAAACACTCAGCAGGAAAGAGGAAATCATGTGGAGGAAATTGCAAACCGAGGTGTTTCCGAACCCTGAACTGCACAGTAAATGGCGTCCAGAATCCTAGATGTACGTAGCACTGCAATAGAATTGCAGATCTAGGGCACATGGCCTGGACCTGCTTTCGTTACGACGCGAATAGAAATGTAGAATCCTAGGAGACCTTATTACTGAACCACGAAGCAGAAAAGCAACGCTAAGTCATCGGTCGCGCCCTGGCCGGCGCCAAATCCCAAGGGATTCCGGCCGGCGGCTAGCGGATTGAATGGAGGTTTATGCTAAATCTTTCTCCCCCGCCATTTTGACGGGTGGTAATTAGTTATTTCTGTGTCTCTCTCCCTAGAAATGAGGGTGAAACGCTGACTAGCTATAACAGTCGCCGAACAACACGATTCTCTATTAGCATTGGCCGCAATGTGTGATCCCAAAGTATAGTGGCAAGTACTTGTATGGTGGAGGTGGCTTCTAACTGTGCAACACGACATCGCCACTTCGTGGTGGAGTGCAATGATTTTTTCGTTTGCGGTTAGCATTGTCGGCTATATCCATCGATGTCTTCAATCCCGGCAAAGGCTCTCAAATAACGCAGTCTTTGTAAAGGGGGTAACATGTATCCTACTATATCGCCAAGCTGTAGAAATGGAGCAGCTACCTGCACAAGTTACCCCAGCCTTCGTAGGGGAAACTAAACACAGCAGCCTCTGCAGGTGGTGCCGACATTTTCAAAACATCGTCACCCTCTCCACGACGTGTACACTATTCTCCATTATCGCCTTCGTTGGCAGACTCGTGGCGTGCGTTTCGCCAGCACTGCTGATCGGTGGAACGCGGCGGCCGCCTTTCAATCGAGGCGAAACTCTAAGGCGCCCGTGTGCTTTGAGATATCAGTGCACGTTGATGATCTCCAGGTGGTCGATATTGGTTGGCCTCAAACAAACAATGCTGGCACATAGCCGCTGCGGGGGAGCGACCAAGACACAGGCGGTTAATTGCTGGATTCAGGAAAGTTTTTGCCGGGAAAAGGAGTAGTAATAGTATGTAGGCTGATAAATTGAAAGACGCAAAGACAGGGGTCCTGTTAACTTGTAGATCGAAGACAGGACGGGACGGCACCTCTTTCTTCCTTTCTTCTCTCACTCTCACTTTCCTCCCTATCCTTACGGCGCGGTTCAGGTGTCCAACGGTATATGAGACAGATACTGCGCCATTTCGTTTCCTCAAAAACCAATTATTATTATTATTATTACTATTACTATTATTATTATTATTATTATTATTATTATTATTATTATTATTATTATTATTATTATTATTATTGCTGCGCTGTTCAGGTGTCAGCCGATATGCGAGACAGATACTGCGTCATATCTTTTTTTTTAATTTTTTAAAATTGGTTTTGGGGGAAAGGAAATGGCGCAGTATCTGTCTCATATATCTTTGGACACCTGAACCGCGCCGTAAGGGAAGGGATAAAGGAGGGAGTGAAAGAAGAAAGGAAGAATAGGTGCCGTAGTGGAGGGCTCCGGAATAATTTCGACCACCTGGGGATCTTTAACGTGCACTGACATCGCACAGCACACGGGCACCTTGGCGTTTTTCCTCCATAAAAACGCAGCCGCCGCGTTTCTTTTCCCCCAAAACCAATTTTCCAACTGTAGCGTCCCCGCCGCGGTGGCTCAGTGGTTAGGGCGCTCGTCTACTGATCCGGAGTTCCCAGGTTCGAACCCGACCGCGGCGGCTGCGTTTTTATGGAGGAAAAACGCTGAGGCGCCCGTGTGCTGTGCGAATGTCAGTGCACGTTAAAGATCCCCAGGTGGTCGAAATTATTCCGGAGCCCTCCACTACGGCACCTCTCTCTTCCTTTCTTCTTTCACTCCCTCCTTTCTGTCTTCCCTTACAGCGCGGTTCAGGTGTCCAACGATATATGAGACAGATACTGCGCCATTTCCTTTCCCCCCAAAAACCAATTATAATTATAACTGTAGCGTGGTCTATGCTGCGTAAACTTTCACCGCAGAATAAAAGCCTCCGTTCACTACCGTGTCGCCACCATCGGCCTAAGAACAAAAGGAGCAGCAACAAAAGAGGGATAGAGAAGAGCAAGGTTCCGGGCTAGTTGGTAATGCATTGTACTTAGAAACACCACGATGAAACGCGGACAACACGAAGAAACGACACACACTATGAATTTTTATTTTGAAGGAAATATGCTTAAATAGAAGACCTGAGATTGTTGGTAAAAGGGCTGCCTGCAGCGATAACCGGCAATCAGTGTGGTCGCGTCACAAAACTTCAAAAACAGGAACAAACGAAACAAGCGATAAAAAGACTGTGTAAAGAGCGACGAAAAGATGGTCAAGTGACAATAACAAAAACAAAACCAATGAAAAATTACCCAAAAGGGCGGAGAATGCGTTAAAGCCATGAGGGGCACAGAGGGGAATATACAAGTGAATAGATAAAAAATGAAGAACGTACAAGCTTTAAAAACGTGCCCAAAAAGCGCGGGGGGGGGGGGGGGGAATTGCTTTTTGTGGAAGGAAATGGCGCAGTATCTGTCTCATATCTTTGGACACCTGAACCGCGCCGTAAGGGGAGGGATAAAGGAGGGACTGAGAAGTAAGGAATAGGTGCCGTAGTGGAGGGCTCCGGAATAATTTCGACCACCTGGGGATCTTTAACGTGCACTCGCATCGCACGGCATACGGGCGCCTTAGCGTTTCGCCTCCATCGAAACGCAGCCGCCGCGGTCGGGTTTGAACCCGTGTACTGCGGATTAGTACCCGAGCGCCCTAACCATTGAGCATTCTAAATCTGGTAGTAAGGAAATCGGACCCTTCACCTGAACGCATGTGAAGAGCCATTTTTGGCCCGCAAACTGTTCTTCCGTTGAATAAATATTGCTGGTGGTTTAGCTCTGGATAACCGTGGTCGAAAGCGAAACGCTGCTTCTCCTTGGCTACGTTTGTGGTCCAGCGACGGTCTCCACGGCAGGCGTCCCATCGAACACACCTAGCGTTAGGCTGAACGCATCAAAGTGCACCGGAGTTTTATAATTAATAATAATTGGTTTTTGGGGAAAGGAAGTGGCGCAGTATCTGTCTCATATATCGTTGGACACCTGAACCACGCCGTAAGGGAACGGATATAAAGGAGGGAGTGAAAGAAGGCAGGAAGGAAGAAAGAGGTGCCGCAGTGGAGGGCTCCGGAATAATTTGGACCATCTGGGAATCTTTAACATGCACTGACATCGCACAGCACACGGGTGCCTTAGCGTTTTGCCTCCATAAAAACGCAGGCGCCCCGGTCGGGTTCGAACCTGGGAGCTCCGGATCAGTAGCCGAGCGCCCCAACCACTGAGCCACCACGGCGGGTAACACAACCTACTTTCATGGCGTGCGCATGCGATGCCGACAGACGCTTTCCCTCTTGGCCGAAGGTCAAGGTCAAAAGTCGAGGTCAAAGTCGAGATAGTCTGATGTAACAGCCGCTGGTGTCGGTGCTGTAGCTGATGTCATGTGTCGAACCTGACTACCACCAGTTATGCTCATAGTTGGACCTCTAGCTACCTTCAAGGTCAAGCTTACTGCCCCGCTGACGGCTCGAAAACCTGCCGTAGTGAAAATTTTCGCTTCAAACGTTTTCACCAACGCCACGTAGTACATGAAAGCCAGACTGAGGTGACCACTGAGCCACGGAGTCTGTTGTGCGGCTTTAATAATAATAATAATAATAATAATAATAATAATAATAATAATAATAATAATAATAATAATAATAATAATAATAATAATAATAATAATAATTGGTTTTGGGGGAAGGAAATAGCGCCGTATCTGTCTCGTATATCGTACGACAACCTGAACCGCGCCGTAAGGGAAGGGATAAAGGAGGAAGTGAAAGAAGAAAGGGAGACAGAGGTGCCGTAGTGGAGGGCTCCGGAATAATTTCGACCACCTGGGGATCTTTAACGTGCACTGACATTCGCACAGCACACGGGCGCCTTACCGTTTTTCCTGCAAAGAAACGCAGGAAAAACGGTAAGGCGCCCGTGTGCTGTGCGATGTCAGTGCACGTTAAAGATCCCAAGGTGGTCGAAGTTATTCCGGAGCCCTCCACTAATTCGTTTTTCGGGTAATGGAATGGCGCAGTATCTGTCTGATATATCGTTGGACACCTGAACCGCGCCGTAAGGGAAGGGATAAAGGAGGGAGTGAAAGAAGAAAGGAAGAAAGAGGTGCCGTACTGGAGGGCTCTGGAATAATTTGGACCACCTGGGGATCTTTAACGTGCACTGACATCGCACAGCACACGGGCGCCTTAGCATTTTGCATCCATAAAAATGCAGGCGCCCCGGTCTGGTTCGAACCCGGGAACTCCGGATCAGTAGCCGAGCGCCCTAACCACTGAGTCACCGCGGCGGGGGTTGTGCGGATTTCCTTTCGTGAAAATGAACTGCCTCTGCAACGTTGTCAACGCCGATGAACGCCGACTCCGCACTTGCTTGTTTTGTTTGGTATTTGAGGATCCGCCATCCACGACCATCTCCGAAAGCAGCACCCCAAACCACGCATCGCGGGAGGTGAGCGCATCGAGTGTCACCGGCTGTCGCGCACTTACACGGTTGCAACGTGCAATGATCGTCCGCGCGCGCATTGGCTGCGTGTGGCCCGGGGAACGACGGGAGCGTCACGGAATCGCGATGAGTGATGTGTGTGACGGATGCTGTGCATTAGAAACACTAGAACACCTGTTCCTTCACTGTGCCGCGATCGCCGATGCTCGTCGCGATATGATTACGGCCTATAGGGCGCTGGGCATACTACCGGACTCCCTCAAGACGCTATTGTGGTCGCAGGGCAGTGCGCGCACTCGTGAGCGAACCTTGGTGAGCCTCTGTGCATTCCTCGAACACACGGGCTTGACGTCCCGTCTGTTCTCCGTCAGGTAACTAGTTACTCGCAGTGACCGAACGCTCCGCGAGTTCTACCTTGAACGATTAATAACTGGACGCCACACTCCAGTTGTAACCAACACAGTGCTGTGCGCGTGTTTTGAATTCCTCACACATGAACTAATCACGCGCACAACCTGAACACATTTCTTATTGTGTAAATAGTTTGTACATATTACTCCTCCCTCTATCCTCTCTTCCTGTCCCTTCACCTCATTTCTCAAGTTCATTTCTCCATTGTACCTGCTATCCTTTATTTCCGCTGCCCCAGCTCAGGTGCTTCAGTATCGATGGCAGATGATAATAATAATAATAATTGTTTTTTTGGGGGAAAGGAAATGGCGCAGTATCTGTCTCATATATCGTTTGACACCTGAACCGCGCCGTAAGGGAAGGGATAAGGGAGGGAGTGAAAGAAGAAAGGAAGAAGGAGGTGCAGTAGTGGAGGGCTCCGGAATAATTCCGACCACCTGGGGATCTTCAACGTGCACTGACATCGCACAGCACACGGGCGCCTTAGCGTTTTTCCTCCATAAAAACGCAGCCGCCGCGATCGGGTTCGAACCCGGGAACTCCGGATCAGTAGCCGACTGCCCTATAGCCACTAAGCCACCGCGGCGGGGCGTCTCCTAATTCCCCTTGTTGTTTTTTGCCTCATTAAAGTTTCCATCATCATCTTTCCTGCACGCGCAACTCTGACCTGGATCAGATGACCATACATGACACACCTTCATTGCACAGCTCCCCACTGAAAAATGTATATATTTTTGAACGGGTCAGCAAATAGGATTATGTCACATTTGGTTTGGCTTTATAGGATGAATCTCCCAAAGCGGCTCAGTCTATGAGCGACGCCGTAGTGGAGGGCTCCGGATAATTTCGACCACCTGGGGTTCTTAACGGGCACATTCAATGCACAGTACACGGAATTTTCACATTTTTCCTCCATCGAAGCGCTACCGTAGAGGGCGGGTTCGAACCCACGACTTGCACGCACTGTGTGATGTAAGTGCACGGTAATTAACCACGGGTTATACAGAGCCCTCCACTAAAGAGTCACTCAAAGGCTGAATCGCTTTGGAAGCTTCATCCTATAATGTTAAACGAAATGTGCCATAATCCTATTTGTCTCCTATTCAAACCTGTACACATTTTTCAGTGGCCACTGAAAGCATTTATGTATTCACATTAATGACGATGTGATTATACATGATCACGGAGTGATCGTATGTGCTCGGCGTTGCCGACGAAATACAAAAGCGTAACACAAGTGATTGCGTGCGGAATAGAACAGAAAATTGAGCAAGTTGATGCCAAATTCCGAACTGAAGCTAGCAGGTGCGACATTTTCTATAATTGCAAAAAAAAATGCTGGTTTTTAGTTGTAGCACAAGCTCACCGTGGTGGTGATTATGCATATACTTCGTGTTTTCTCTTTCAGATGGATCTTCAGTTGAGGGTCAATGCGTCTCTCGTCACTGCGCTCTTCGTCTAGTTTGTGGTGAGCGGCAAAACTGACAGATGGCGCTAGCTGTCAGTCCTGCCGCTCACCACAGAGCTCTTGCCCATTAAACCTCACGAGTGGAGGCAACGATGTAAAAGCGACGACATGCAGTTTCAAATCATCACTACCCTGCCCCTAACATAGCCTTCTTGATCGTCTCCTTCGTTGCGGCAAATGTAGCGCCGGTTCCACATGCACTACCGATTGGGACGACCACATGCGCGCAGTGACACGTTCTGTGGCTCCTAGGGCTGTACCATGAGGGCGCTGCTCTCGCAGTCGAGTAGCATCCCATGTTTCTCAACCAGAGGGCGCTTATTCAGCAGTCAGTCTGCGCTTTCTGCCAAGAAGGCATTCGCGCTGCGCAAGACGGTCTCCGCTGACGTCAGTGTCGCTCTCCGCTGCCCGATATTGAAAGGAGGAGCAGAAGACGACGTCGACGAAGGAGAACAAGCATCCATGGTGGCGATGGACGCGGCGTCCACCGAAGTTCTCATTCGACGCTTCAATATCACCCGGCGGCAGGTCCAGGCTCGACGGCGTCGAGACGGGAGGCAGCATGGACGCCCAGCTGCAGACGCTGGTGAGCCTTCCAGCGATGCTCAGCACCCGGACGGGCCTTTACGTGGTTGTCGCCGTGCTGGGCGTTTCCATCCTTGGCTGTGCGTGTGTGCTGACCTACACGCCCACCGACCACGGCAGGCTCGAGCTGAACGCCGAGGATGTCGGCGTCGGGACGGGGAGCAGCATGGACGCCGAGCTGCAGACGCCGGTGGATCAGCGAGGCTCAACAACCGGACGGGCCTTTACGTGGTTGTCGCCGTGCTGGGCGTTTCCATCCTTGGCTGTGCGTGTGTGCTGACCTACTCGCCCATCGACCACGGCAGGCTCGAGCTGAACGCCGAGGATGTTGGCGTCGGGACGGGGAGCAGCATGGACGCCGAGCTGCAGACGCCGGTGGACCAGCGAGGCTCAACAACCGGACGGGCCTTTACGTGGTTGTCGCCGTGCTGGGCGTTTCCATCCTTGGCTGCGCGTGTGTGCTGACCTACTCGCCCATCGACCACGGCAGGCTCGAGCTGAACGCCGAGGATGTTGGCGTCGGGACGGGGAGCAGCATGGACGCCGAGCTGCAGACGCCGGTGGATCAGCGAGGCTCAACAACCGGACGGGCCTTTACGTGGTTGTCGCCGTGCTGGGCGTTTCCATCCTTGGCTGTGCGTGTGTGCTGACCTACTCGCCCATCGACCACGGCAGGCTCGAGCTGAACGCCGAGGATGTTGGCGTCGGGACGGGGAGCAGCATGGACGCCGAGCTGCAGACGCCGGTGGATCAGCGAGGCTCAACAACCGGACGGGCCTTTACGTGGTTGTCGCCGTGCTGGGCGTTTCCATCCTTGGCTGTGCTTGTGTGCTGACCTACTCGCCCATCGACCACGGCAGGCTCGAGCTGAACGCCGAGGATGTTGGCGTCGGGACGGGGAGCAGCATGGACGCCGAGCTGCAGACGCCGGTGGATCAGCGAGGCTCAACAACCGGACGGGCCTTTACGTGGTTGTCGCCGTGCTGGGCGTTTCCATCCTTGGCTGTGCGTGTGTGCTGACCTACTCGCCCATCGACCACGGCAGGCTCGAGCTGAACGCCGAGGATGTTGGCGTCGGGACGGGGAGCAGCATGGACGCCGAGCTGCAGACGCCGGTGGATCAGCGAGGCTCAACAACCGGACGGGCCTTTACGTGGTTGTCGCCGTGCTGGGCGTTTCCATCCTTGGCTGTGCGTGTGTGCTGACCTACTCGCCCATCGACCACGGCAGGCTCGAGCTGAACGCCGAGGATGTTGGCGTCGGGACGGGGAGCAGCATGGACGCCGAGCTGCAGACGCCGGTGGATCAGCGAGGCTCAACAACCGGACGGGCCTTTACGTGGTTGTCGCCGTGCTGGGCGTTTCCATCCTTGGCTGTGCTTGTGTGCTGACCTACTCGCCCATCGACCACGGCAGGCTCGAGCTGAACGCCGAGGATGTTGGCGTCGGGACGGGGAGCAGCATGGACGCCGAGCTGCAGACGCCGGTGGATCAGCGAGGCTCAACAACCGGACGGGCCTTTACGTGGTTGTCGCCGTGCTGGGCGTTTCCATCCTTGGCTGTGCGTGTGTGCTGACCTACTCGCCCATCGACCACGGCAGGCTCGAGCTGAACGCCGAGGATGTTGGCGTCGGGACGGGGAGCAGCATGGACGCCGAGCTGCAGACGCCGGTGGATCAGCGAGGCTCAACAACCGGACGGGCCTTTACGTGGTTGTCGCCGTGCTGGGCGTTTCCATCCTTGGCTGTGCGTGTGTGCTGACCTACTCGCCCATCGACCACGGCAGGCTCGAGCTGAACGCCGAGGATGTTGGCGTCGGGACGGGGAGCAGCATGGACGCCGAGCTGCAGACGCCGGTGGATCAGCGAGGCTCAACAACCGGACGGGCCTTTACGTGGTTGTCGCCGTGCTGGGCGTTTCCATCCTTGGCTGTGCGTGTGTGCTGACCTACTCGCCCATCGACCACGGCAGGCTCGAGCTGAACGCCGAGGATGTTGGCGTCGGGACGGGGAGCAGCATGGACGCCGAGCTGCAGACGCCGGTGGACCAGCGAGGCTCAACAACCGGACGGGCCTTTACGTGGTTGTCGCCGTGCTGGGCGTTTCCATCCTTGGCTGTGCGTGTGTGCTGACCTACTCGCCCACCGACCACGGCAGGCTCGAGCTGAACGCCGAGGATGTTGGCGTCGGGACGGGGAGCAGCATGGACGCCGAGCTGCAGACGCCGGTGGACCAGCGAGGCTCAACAACCGGACGGGCCTTTACGTGGTTGTCGCCGTGCTGGGCGTTTCCATCCTTGGCTGTGCGTGTGTGCTGACCTACTCGCCCATCGACCACGGCAGGCTCGAGCTGAACGCCGAGGATGTTGGCGTCGGGACGGGGAGCAGCATGGACGCCGAGCTGCAGACGCCGGTGGACCAGCGAGGCTCAACAACCGGACGGGCCTTTACGTGGTTGTCGCCGTGCTGGGCGTTTCCATCCTTGGCTGTGCGTGTGTGCTGACCTACTCGCCCACCGACCACGGCAGGCTCGAGCTGAACGCCGAGGATGTTGACGTCGGGACGGGGAGCAGCATGGACGCCGAGCTGCAGACGCCGGTGGACCAGCGAGGCTCAACAACCGGACGGGCCTTTACGTGGTTGTCGCCGTGCTGGGCGTTTCCATCCTTGGCTGTGCGTGTGTGCTGACCTACTCGCCCACCGACCACGGCAGGCTCGAGCTGAACGCCGAGGATGTTGACGTCGGGACGGGGAGCAGCATGGACGCCGAGCTGCAGACGCCGGTGGACCAGCGAGGCTCAACAACCGGACGGGCCTTTCCGTGGTTGTCGCCGTGCTGGGCGTTTCCATCCTTGGCTGTGCATGCGTGCTGACCTACTCGCCCATCGACCACGGCAGGCTCAAGCTGAACGCCGATGATGTTGGCGTCGGGACGGGGAGCAGCATGGACGCCGAGCTGCAGACGCCGGTGGACCAGCGAGGCTCAATAACCGGACGTGCCTTTACGTGGTTGTAACCGTGCTGGGCGTTTCGATCCTGGGCGTATATGCTGACCTATTAGCCCACCAACCACGGGAAACTGGAGCGGAACGTCGGCGATGTGCGTAGCTACAGAGCATCCCGCACAAGGTCGCCGACAACGGCACCGGTGTTGGGACATGCTCAGACGACGTTCGCCTGGTTATATTTTGAAGGTGAAGATTCCTAAGATGCTTGCCGTAAACGAAAAACCTGTGCAGTACGCACGGTAGCGCGACGAATGTTGTTAAGAGGACGATGACATGGTATTCTTGCCTGAAATATCTTCGGCCAGTATTTGTAACGTTGAAATATAGAAGCATTGTTCGTGTATACGGCTTCCATTGTGCCTTAATATTTTTGGCGACGGCGCCTGCTGGCGCCTCTTGCTCATACAACGAAGCGGTCGGTTTTACTTAAAAAAAGTGCGTTATAAATAGCGTGTCGTAAATAGCACGCAAGCAAGAAAACTGAATCTTCAGATGGTTTATCACTCAAGCCATACAGTGTTTCTAGAGCCTCTCCTGACGACATCGAACGATACGCTCAGCAGCAGCGAAGAGAAAAAAAATTGGAGGACGATTAAACTTCGCCTTTAATAGTGGAACGTGACAGGAACGCGTTGCAGGGCTGCCAGGGAGTCCACAACGGCACGACGCCTTGCCCGCTGTACAAATCACTCGGAATCTCTAGGAGGCCTCTCAACATTCTCAGCAGTTTTGCACCTGCACCTTTGAACGCATTTTTCATTTTTTAAAGAGCGTTCGCACTGACTGCTCGCATTCGAACGTTCCTTGTCCGTCCGAGATTTCAAGATGGGGGCCGGTCATGCGCGGCAACATCGCGGAAAATGTGACCCTCTATCACGTGACCGCGCGCGCGCAGTCGTCGGGCCGGCACGGCGGCCGGTTTACTCCCTATAATGGCGTTCTGCCATTCGCTCCGTACAGTGACCACAGCGCCACCGTGGCAGGTATGATGATATTGGGAGGGCGAACGCGGCAGCCGCACTACCCGCTTTCAAGTCCGCGCTGCGTTTTGTATAGGACCGCTGGCCGTGTTCATGTGTTGCTTTTTGCGCTGTGCTTTCTAATGAAATTGGCTTTTGGGGAAAGGAAATTGCGCATTATCTGTCTCACATATCGGCTGACTCCTGTACCGCACCGTAAGGGAAGGGAGAAAGGAGGGAGTGAAAGAAGAAAGGAAGAGGTTCCGCAGTGGAGAGCTGCAGAATATTTTCGACACCTGGGGATATTTAACGACCCCGCCGCGACATCTCAAGTACACGGTCCTCTTGAATTTCGCCTATATCGGAATTCGACCATCGCAGCGGGAATTGAACCCGCGTCGTCCGAGTCAGCAGTCGAGCGCCATAACCACTGAGCCACCGCAGCGGCCAGTTGGTTAGAGCTCAGTGGTTGGAGCGTTCGGCTACTGATCCGGAGTTCCCGGGTTCGAACCCGACCGCGGCGGCCTCGTTTCGATGGAGGCGAAACTCTAAGGCGCCCGTGTGCAGTGCGATGTCAGTGCACGTAAAAAATCCCCAGGTGGTCGAAATTATTCCAGAGCCCTCCACTACGGCACCTCTTCCTTTCTTCTTTCACTCCCGCCTTTATCCCTTCCCTTACGGCGCGGTTCAGGTGTCCAACGATATGAGGCAGATACGGTCCGACTTGAGACGGCGATCTGGACTAGGGCCCGAATGTAAATGTCTTTATCTCTCTCCCTCTTCAGGTTTTTTGATCAGGGTATGTAATTGAACTAGAATAGCTTGTCACTATGATAGCTAAACCATTTCGTAGTTTGAAAATTGAGAGCACTGAAATCGGCTATAGAGAACCCAGTTATATTACGACGGGTATGCGCTAAAGATACTTGCCAAGAGTAAAGAGGCTTATGTTTGGAGGAAATATGCGGGAGCTCGAATAAGCACAAGAAAAAAAAGAACGAAGAAATAATGACTGGAGAACCGCTCGCTACCACCACTTGCACTGCAGCGCAAGAGTTAAAAAAACATTTTTCACTGAATAAACCTTTATTGGTCAGCGCATGTACTGTCATTCTTTCTTTCTCTAGAACTTTGTACTTTGCTACTTTGCGTTTGTGCTCCGACGATCAGCCGCGTACAGGCTGAGGTGCCCACGTATCTGAGCGACGTCGAATCTGCTGTCCAGCTTCAGATTTTCAGAAAAGAAAAAGCATATTTTGTTCGCATCCTTAAATTATGAAGGGAAGTTGAGGGTCTACGCATCCTGCCCGTCCTAGCAACAACCTTCACATCGCCGTTTTGATCCCTCCGGTGTTCATCGGTGCTATGGTTACGCGGGGTAGACTGAAAATTTCTCCTCGCGTGTCGAGACGGGGCTAACGCTTGTTTCGAAGATTTATCGGCGCACGCTATCGCAACTGGCGAGTGCTGTGCCGTCTTGGGGTGCGTCTTCAATTACTGTAATAATATATTATCAGCTGTTTTACAAAAATAACTGTGATGCTGAGACTTTGTCCTGGAAGATGGTGGAAAGTATGCGAGATTTCTTTCCTTGAATACGTGTGCTATTATGATACTACAGTCTACTGGTGATCAATCGGAGGAGAGAGAAATTGCTTCTTGAAGCACGTACTTTTAAACAAGGGCCTGATGAATCAACGCCTCTGACTTGTGAGTCTGCTGATGAGACGTCTACTTCGCTGCTGTGTCTACAGCCGTCTACAAACACATTTGTGACTGCAAAAAGCCCGAGGCCACGCTGCCTTTAATTCTCACTGCTCGAGCCAACCGGCGGGAAGGTCCAGGGGGCGAGGTCCGTGGAGCTCAGAAAGACTGCCAGTCGTAAAGCTGTGTGGCCGAGCGCATCTGGTAGAGGAGCAGCTTGAGCTGTTCCATGGTATCATTGTAGAACTCGGAGAGACTGGGCTTGCGCCGGACGAGCTCCATGACCCAGCTCATGTTCTCGTCCATGTTCTTGAGGATGTGGTTGGGCCAGTAGCGGAGGTCCTCCTTGGAGATGCGCTCGGCGCTGTAGTTCACCACCGTCGAGAAGTAGCAGTCCAGCTCCAACTTGAGCATAACGTACCTGCACGTGCGCGGAATTAAGGTGCAACCCGATTTGTACGGCAGTGGTGGTGCCTTCGCGGTCACTGCATTCGCGTCTGCCTTTCGTATCTGAACACAGCTGAATAGTGGGTCAGTTCGCAACATACTAGTACCAGCAAAACCAGCTGATAAAAAATCGAAAACGCCTTTATCACCGTGCCCTTTTATCATGCTCTACAGAGGCTAGAGCATGATAAAAGCTATGACGCGATATATCCTGAGCAATGTCTTTTCATTTGTATATTTTCTACCTCTTTCTCCTGGCAGGCATACCACCAAGAAAACGACGGGTAGGGAGGGGAAGAGGGTAAATCACCTTAGGGAATCTTTGCATTCTGCAGTATGGCAGAACGCACAGGATCTGTACTTGCGTTTGATGGGTTGTCAGTAAGCTGCCAATTTTACTTTCAACGTCAACTGGCTGCTGCGGTGGCTCAGTGGTTATGGCGCTCGACTGCTGACTCGGACGACGCGGGTTCGATTCCCGCTGCGATGGTCGAATTTCGACATAGGCGAAATTGAAGAGGCCCGTGTACTTGAGATGTCAGTTCACATTAAGGACCGACCCCAGGTGGTCGGAATTTGCGGAGCCCTTCACAACGGCGTCCCTCATAGCCTGAGTAGCTTTGGGACGTTACACCCTCATAATTCATGATTCAGATTTGAACTCCAAATAATGAGGGCTATTCTAAGGATGAGTACAGCCATGACAAAGTGAAAGCTGCCGTACCTATAGCGACCGCAATGACTGGTGTCATCATATCGTCCGAATAGTTAGCAGAAATTTCTAGGGCTGCACACTGCCTACAAGTCACTTATACGTCGCTGCAACTGTCCATCCGCAAAACGTTTGTTTACTCTGTACTGCCGCTTCAAAACGTAGGTCAGAAGGCGCGCTTGATGGCGCAGTAGGCGCGTACCTCTTGAAGGAGGCCTCCAACAGCTGCGCGACTTCGGGCAGGTCCCGGGGCACGCGGTCGCGCATGTGCGCGATCATGGACTGGCCCTCGGTGTAGTAGCTGTACATGAAGTCCTTGAACTCGTCGAGCGAGCCGAACGGCGAGTCCATGTTATCGTGCGGCGCGGTGAACGCGATGGATGGCTTGCTCTTGGACGTCTCGCGCTTGTTCACGTCGCTCAGCAGGCTGTCGTACATGTCCCGAGGCGTGCCCTGCGACCGGCAAAGGTGCGCTCGGGTGGCACTAAGCGGGACGCGCAAGTCTTCCGAGTTGGCGGCGCCCAGAGATGCTAGCATGAGCGCATAGAGAATGCGCTAGCAGGTGGAATGTTTTCGCTCATGTCATCTAGAGTGAACTGCATGTGGGTTTCTTTCGCGGCAGGCGGTGAAGCATTTTGTTGGGAAGAGAAGTACGACGACTCGTACCCCTCATGTAAAGCCCTCACTCAAGGGCCCTTGAGGTATCTATAATAAATAAATAAATAAATAAATAAATAAATAAATAAATAAATAAATAAATAAAGAAAAAATCGATCGAGTTATTAAAATGAGACAACACGGCGAACATGCACAGAGCATGTTCATGTTCAGAGCAGAAAGTGTGAAGCCGTCATTTCCACCGCTTACTGCTTACAGGACAGAGTGAAATGACCGCGAATTGTTTTTCTTGTGGATGCATCGCCACGACATCACGCCTGACGGGATTGGCAGGTGGATTAAAACCGGCTAAACGTGGAGCAATAAGACTAGGAGTTCATCATCATCATCAGCCTGACTACGCCGTCTGCAGGGCACAGGCCTCTCTCCCTTGCCTCTCCAAATAGCCCTGTCCTTTGCCAGCTGCGCCCACCGTATGCCCGCAAACTTCTTAATTTCATCCGCCCACCTAACTTTCTGCCGCCCCCTGCTACGCTTGCCTTCTCTTGGAATCCACTCCGTTACCCTTAAGGACCGGCGGTTATCTTGCCTTCGCATTACATGCCCTGCCCAAGCCCATTTATTGCTCTTAATTTCGACTAGGATGTCATTAACCCGCGTTCGTTCCCTCACCCACTCTTCTCGGTTCTGGTCTCAACGTTATACCTATCATTTTCCTTTCCATGGCTTGCTGTGCTGTCCTTAACTTAAGCTGAACCCTTTTCGTTAGCCTCCACGTTTCTGACCCGTAGGTGAGTACCGGCAAGATACAGCTGTTGTATACTTTTCTCTATCATCAGTCATTTCGTGGGTAGCGAAATAACCACGCAGCAAGGCTGCACTTTAGTATTGCACGTTAGTACTCGGCAAGGGTGCATGTTAGTACGCGAGTTGTAACCAGGAGAGGGAGCACATCTTGTTCTCTCGCTATCTCATCTTTGGTTTGTGTTGCGAAAATATAAAAAGATTTCCTGAAGCAGGACTGCGCCGGCCTGCATCGCCTGCACAGTAAGCCGCCAGCTGGCGGTTACACGAGTAAGCGCAGAAAGGACAGCCAACACTCGCGAATCCCAAGTGGCGGCAAGGGGCATCACGATGGGCATAGCGCGGCCGCGGGTGCGTCACCTGGGTCGCCTGCTGGGACTCCCGGAAGTGGGTGCGCCTTCCCCCGATCGTGGGTCCAGCGCTGCCGCTGCTCCCACTGCGGCTGGTAATGCGCGGGCTGGTCGTCATAGTAGTCGCCCCTCCGGCCTGAGGTGCACGCTGGATTTGAAGGAGACGACGGGGAGAAGGCCGCTTCCTCTTCTTTCTTCGCTCATTATTCCTCGCACAGAGACTGGAAAGGTTAAAGTCCTGCAAGTTCCCTCTATTTAACAGCGCTGCCTTTATAAGCAGGGTAGTAGCGGATTCGCCACATAAACCTGCCGCGTTAACCTGCCGAGCCACAGGGAACATTTGGACAACACAGAGGGCATCCTAGAGAACCTGCCATCTGTGGCCACTTTGTGCAAGTTGGCCTGGTACTGAATGCGCTGAGAAGGAGAGATGCACAGGGTTACGGTACATTTATCGCTGCGACTTGTTCGCACAGGGGATAGCCATCAAGTCGAGAAAGTAGCTTTTTCTTTGCGGTGTGGGCGCATAGCCTGAGGAGAGGAATTCATTGATGAAACGACCCAAACGTTTAGGTTGCTTCCAAACTATATGGCAGGCACGCGGCCGAGATAACACTTCGCCGAGGATTATTGAGCAACCGTAACGTAAGTAGTTGTTGAAGGAAAGGGAGGTGTAGACGCCAGGTTCACTACATATGGCATCAACAATACAAATTGTAGAAGGAAAAGAAGAAAAGAGGCGCAGGCGGCGGCTGCAGCTCGTGCACCAGCTGTCGATCGGTGCGCCGCCATTCCATCGCTGCGACCCGGTGGACCAGCCCCCATTACCTGGACAAGCGGCATGGAGTCGTCGGAATTGGACGCGGAGATCAGCGTCCCGGTGGTGCTCGTCAGCCGCGACAGCCTGTACGTCATCGTCGCTGTACTGAGCGCGTCCGTCCTGGGATGCGTGGCTGTCCTCGCTTACTCGTTCACCAACTACAACAACCTCAGGCAGAACGCCGAAGAAGTGCGCAACTACATCGCGTCCCTGGCCAAGGCAGCGGAACTAAAGAAGAGCGGCTACGGTGGTGCAGGGCAGCGCGCTGCCGGCGGCCTCTCGGCCACCATGAATGCCCCGGTGCCAGCGGCCTCGGCAGCTGGAAGTCAGAATGTGGGAATGCCAAGGGGAGGCGGCGTGCTGTTCAACGAGGCCGCCAAGGACAAGCTCGCTGAAGTAGCGCGGCAGGAGGTGTCCAGTGCGGAGAACCTGGTGCCCGACGCGCAGCACCAGGACACAGATCTGCGTGCCGGAACCGTGGGTCTAGCTGCAGCTGTCCCCGCTGCTGCCAGAGTTGAAGAGACAGTGCGCTCCGCCGCTGCCACCAACGCCAGCTCGAGCGCTACGTTGAACGGAACCGCCGAGGCTGCTTGAACCAGGGCGGCACTCCTTATCTCGATAGAGCGAAGCGCGCGGCCTTTAGCGAACTTCTGCCGTCGATAAATGATGGTTCTTTGAGAAGACGTGTGGAGAAAAGACTGTGCCAAAAGTGTGCGGCGAAGACGAGATATAAGTGACGCTTCACCGCTTTCTTCTTTTACGTTTGCAAAATAATTGGAGTATCCAGTTTCTATTGGAGTCTTGCATTGTTACAGGCAGATCTACAGCCTGGCACAACACCAGCGACTGCGTTACTTGATTTACCACCCGTCGGCAGAATCAGTGTCTTCACGAGGGCTTAAGGACGGCGTATCTTTTAACCTCAAAAGCTCTGACGCACAAGATGTATGCGCGATATCCTGGCACCACATTGCGCGCAAAATATATATCCTCTCGCATTCGGCTAGTCAGAATACAATCGCCTAAAAACGATGCATCAAAGAGTGCGCCATTTAACTGTGCGAATGAGTAACAAAGCCATATAGGATGACCGCACACATTTGTGGTACCAAGCTGTGTACGAGACCAAGGTAGCAAGGTACAATGCTTGTGGGTATTGGGGATGGCTCAAGGTTTACCCATGCGACTGGCGGCACAACTTGCACAAGTGATCGGACACATGGCAACCACCTCTCGTACTACCATGTATTCCACCAGAGCCTGCTTATTGGGAGATTAGCCCAATAAGCAGGCGATAGACGTGGGTGTCCATATTCTTGGAGGCCAGACTGCTTGGGGGACTCGCGGATCTGCTACGCGCCTGAAAAGACCTTTGAAGTGCAAACGTAGACTTCGACAGGATAGGCTCGGGCCCGTTGATTGCAACCCATAATTCTGGACTGCAAGCAAAGAAAAATATATGCTATTCCTTACAAATGTGGGAGGCACCCATATAGCTATCTGACACATTGTGTCTATTCTATTTTGCAGGGCCTCTTGCTGAAAAAAATAAAAGAAAAGAAAGCTACCGTTCGCCTTAGAGCGCGTAGCACGCGACACGACGCAGACAAAACCACGAGGAAGAAATGAGCAAAAACAATGGCTGTCTGACATAATTTAATCATCTTCATTTAAAATCACTCAGGCCGATTTTGTCCATTTCTTGTTCCCAGGCACATATGGGCCGAAGGTTATGTTCCGCATGCATGGCCCTGAGTGATTTTAAATGAAGATGTAAAATTATGTCAGACAGCCATTGCTCAATTTCCACATTTAAATTGGACACTCAGGGAGGTGATTACAAGTTGTAAACTACACAGTAATTAAAGGGCGTGAAACAACTTATATGTAAAATTTTCACACCTTCAAAATAAGTCCTATTGAGATTAACCAAACTGTCTTAAGCTTGACTTACTTCTCGATACCAACGCAGAGCTGCACGTTTTCTTTTTTATCTCCGGCTTCCTCTGTTAAGGTAGTCTTCGACACCTATCGCACAGGAATGAGTACTTTGACACGACTTGGACCAACTCTGTGCTGAACGCGAACTTTATATACGGAACCCATGCTTTTTGGATGGTCACAGCCTGTCTGCATACAAAGACGAAGAGAAGACGAGAACAATGTTTTTTTTTTCACTAAGATGCTGTTTGTTATTTTATTTTAAATATTCTCCTGTCGTTTTGAATTGATATATTTTTCAAAATTCACACTTGGCGCTAATATTTTGTCGTAATACCCTATGTAAATTTCCTTGTTTACGCCACTACGCCTCGGCCAATCCCCCATGTAGGTATATGCCATGTTTTAAGAGGAAGAAGAAGAAGAAGGTATTTTCTCGGATCACATAGAGGAATACCCCCATCATACGGTGCTTGCTACCGATGCCTCCGTCAACTGCCAAAAAGCTGCAGTTGGCATCTTTTCGCAGGATTTGGCATGGAGCTATTCTGTCCGCATCCCAGATTATATTCCTATATTCTTTGCGGAATTTTTGGCTCTTGGAATGGCCCTTCACAAAATTCCATGCCATGTGTCTCATGTTATTATTCTCGCTGATTGTTTGTCAGTGTTAGTCTCCCTTGACACTTCACAAGAAGATTTTTTGAGCCGTATCCTGCGATATCTTGTCCCATGCACTTTGAAGGTGGTCCGTTTTGTCTGGGTCCCTGGCCATGCAGGTATTCATTCAAATGAGGTGGCTGATTACTTAGCAAGGTCGGCTCTTGACGGGTCAGTGACACATCCCGTCCCGAATTTCAGCCTGCTGGCGATTTCCAGGTTTCAGCGGTTCCTACATATAGCAACCAGGTTACGAGATCCCTTACTAAATACCACTGACTATCAGCACTTAGCATATAATTGGAACGTCCGTTCGTGTAAATCCAGGCTGTGTGAGGTAACAATGACGCGGTTGTTAGGTGCGGGCCCCTGGTTCGCCTGTGCCGCCTTGTTGTATCCCGTACCGTTGGGGAACTGCCCGGTTCGACTGCCCGGAGCAGCCGGAGCACCACCACGTCAAGCACCCGCCACGTACATACTTCGACCAACTCCCCTTTATTCCCGTTCAATGATGAATATATATACAGATGTGCGAGTCAGCTGACCAGATAGGGCGCATGCCTAGCGCCACCTAGTTTATACAAACATAACTACAGAATACAATACCACATTATTCCCCCTCAAAAGAGTTAGCAACTAACACTGGAAAAACACAATAAACACTCAATGTCTTTCATAGTCTTTAAACCACACTGGTGGTCTTCTTTGTCTCGTCGAATGCCTCAGTCCTGGAACGTCCCTTTCAACTGGCGTCTGAACAGATGGCTGCTGGGGTGGGTCGTGGTTCTCCTGCTGTGGTTCGCCAAGTGGTTTTGCTGATTCAGGCGAACAACTTTTCGGAACTGTAGGTGGTGGAACTGGTTGGGGGCAAGGTACCAGCCGACTCCGATTCCATGTGCGGCCATCATTGAGCTTGTAGGTATCTTGACCACATTGGTCCACAATGGTGAGTGGACTCGAGTAGCTCAGAGCGCCCTTAGGCACGTGACCAGGCAACTTGACTCTCACCGGTTGACCTGTTGTTAATGGAGAGTACTTTGCAGCTCGTCGACGGTCAGTGTAAGTCTTACTTGCTTGTTGCCTTTGTGCTACTCTGCTGTGGATGGACTTCATCGCGGCCTGCGGATCTTGAAAAAACTCTTTACCTGGCGCTCCTACAAGATAAAGTTTTGTTCTGGGATGACGGCCGTGAAGAAGGACGGAAGGCTTCACTCCTGTGGTCGCATGCGGTGTGAAACGGTAGACTCCCAGGTATTCGGTGATAGCTTCCTTCAAAGGCCGATGTTCTTGTGCGCAGACTTGAACGTACTCTTTGAGTACTCGATTAAACCTCTCTACCTGCCCGTTAGCTTGCGGATGATAGACTGCCGAATACGTATGAGCGATGCCACGTTCTTTGAGGAAACTGTCAAACTCCAAGGCTGTAAACTGAGCACCATGATCACTCACAATCTCGTCTGGATATCCTTCCCTGCTGAAGATGCTTCGCAGAAAGGAGATGACTGTTGCAGTTGTCACCCTTGCTGAGAAACAAACCTCAGGCCACTTGCTGTAGTAATCGATGGCTGTAATGGCAAAACGGCAATCTGCCGGCACTTCGGAAAAAGGGCCCACAATATCGATGCCTAGCTTCTGCCATGGTGCAGATGGGAATGCAACTGGCTGCAGAGGTGGTGTCACGGGTTTTGCAGACTTGTCAACAGATTGGCATACCGCGCAGGATGCAATGAATTGTTCTACTTGCTTGCACATAGCAGGCCACCAGTATTGCTCACGTAGTCGCTGCTTTGTCCTCGTTATTCCCGGATGAGACTCGTGGGCTGCGTCAAGAAGCCGTGCTACGAGGGACGAAGGTACTACAAATTTGTCACCACGAAGCAGGAGGTCTCCAACGACTGAGAGCTCAGTTTGCACCCGGTAGAACGGAACTGCTTCGGCAGGCAACATCTTCACTGCGGGCCATGCCGATGTCACCCACTTTATAACCTGCTGCAGCAACGGGTCCTGCATCGTTTCAATGACAAACTCTTCATGAGTAATGCATGTTGAGACAACACAAACAGTCTCTTCTTCCTCTTCCTCCACACGACCTGGAAGGGGCATCCTTGAAAGAGCATCAGCAACAGTATTCTTGTCACCCTTGTGAAATTCAATCGTGAAGTTGTATGCCAACAGCCTGGCGTGCCACCTCGCAATCCGGAACGGTCGGCGACCTACTCCCTTTGTACTAAGGAGTGTGACCAGAGCCTGGTGATCGGTGCGTAATATGAATGAACGACCCCAAAGGTACACTCTCCAATATTCGCATGCCCACAAGCAAGCAAGGGCTTCCAATTCCCCTACAGAATACTTCTGTTCCTGTGAAGTAAGCCTGCGAGAAGCAAAAGCAATCGTCACCAGTTCATCATTCCTTGTCTGTTGCAACACTGCTCCCAAGCCAATGGATGAGGCATCCGTAGTGACAATAATGTCACCCGCAGGATCAAATAGCTGTAAACATCTTGTGGCCAGGGAACATTTCAGTTGCTCGAAACAAGCTTGTCTTGCAGGGTTCCATGTGAATGTGGCATTCTTACGTAGCAACTCTCGAAGAGGCTCGACAACCACCGCATAGTCAGGTATAAATTTGGCGTAGTAGCCTACCATGCCCAAGAATGAGCGCAGAGTACCGACATTTGTTGGGGCTGGCACAGCCTTGATGGCGTCAATGTTACTTTGTAAAGGGCGTATTCCCTTGTGACTGATCCTGTGACCAAGGAAGTCGACTTCTTGCACATTAAAAATGCATTTGTCATTCAACTTCAATCCAGCCTTTGCAATCAAGTGCAAAACTTGTTTCAAATTCTTGAAGTGCTCTTCACGTGTGCTTCCGTACACAATGACATCATCTATGTAGCACAAAGTGTTTTTGCAGTTCTGCAAAATAGTGGCCATCATTTTCTGAAACGCAGACGGTGCTGATGCAAGACCGAAACAGACGCGCTTGAATCTGTACAGTCCACTATCGGTTATGAAGGTAGTCAGTTCCCTGCTTTCAGGGCTTAGCAGAACTTGGTGATATGCAGCTGCTAAATCAATCTTTGAAAAGTAATTTGCGCCGTGAAGTTTGTGCAATATTTCTTCCGTGTGCGGCAGTGGAAATTTGTCAACGACAATCGCTTTGTTTGGTTCGCGCAGATCGACACAAATTCTTATCTTGCCGTTTTTCTTTGCTACTACTACGATTGGAGACACCCATTCAGACGTGTCAATCTTTTCTATGACATCTTCTTGCTCAAGGCGCTGCAGCTCTTCGCGTACTCGGTCTCGCATTGAAAATGGCAAACGCCGCAACTTAGCAACAACAGGCGTGATTCCTTCTCTTATCTTGACCTTATGGACAAAATTTGTTGCAAGCCCTAACTTGCCATCAAACAAGTGCGGAAACTGGCAAAACAGTTCACGGTCAAGGCCTTCTGGCGCTTGCGTAATATGGGTGCATTGCAATGACGTACCGTTGATTTGCAGACGCAGCGTTTCGACAGCGTCGATGCCGAGAATGTCAGTACCGTCCTTGACGACGTAGAAGAGAATGTCGGCCTGCCGATCCTGGAAGATGACTGGCGCCGTGAAACACCCCTCGATGGTTATTCTGCGGCGAGAGAAATCGTAGAGTGACGCTGATGTTGGCTGCAAAGGGAAGCGTTTCAACCTTGAATACGTGGCGTTCGACAGAATGGAGACAGCAGAACCCGTGTCTACGAGGAAACGTATAGGAACATCTTGTACGAAGACTTCTGTGTGTATCCCTCCTTTGCACTGCCGGTCGAGAAGCAACACGTTGAGATCGCCGGATGCACTGCAGGTGTCGACTTCTCGGACAGCAAGGGCCCTTTCGTCAGGCATGCCGCTTCTACAGACACGCTGAAAATGTCCTCGTTTGCCACATTTGCTGCAAGTTTCACCCCGCGCCTTGCATGTCTTGGAATCTGCAAGATGCCCTGAAGACCCGCAACGGAAACAGGACTTCGGCTGCTGCGAACGCGGTAACTGCGTTTCTGAGCGGCATGGCATCCGATGTTTTTCGACCTTTTGAACGCTCGCAGCCGATGACTGCAGCTCAAGTGAGTATTTCGTGGCTTCTTCGATACTGTTTGCAATAGCCAGTGCGCGTTCAAGAGTGAGCGAAGTGCCTTCAAGCAGTAAGCGTTCCCGAAGAACAGGGTTGCACGTTTTCGCTACAAGTTGGTCACGAATAAAATCGTCAGCCT